>VZUI01090439.1:0-13559 GCA_013401135.1 Cettia cetti
GGCCAATGGCAGCGCCCGCCGTCCGCAGCCGCGCCCCGCCCGTGCCGCGGCCCCGCCGCTCCCGGACCCGAGGCAGCGCAAAGGAACGGCGGCGCACTCCGCTCAATGTAAAACCATTTTTTTAATTCTAAATCACTTTCACAACAGTGAAAATTAGTGAGGAGGAACGGTAACGCACTAACCGAGCCGTCCGGGTCGTGTGCGGTCGGGTTACGGGGCAGGGGTACATACAAAAGCACACCAGGGAACGGGGGAACCAAGCGTTAACACTTTTAGACTATTTCATCCTTGAATTGTCGGAAAATAAGAGCTCTCAAGTTATGTTTCTGCAGCCTTCTCTAAATCCATTATCTCTCTCATTCCTAGATGGAAATCCCCCCTGAGCCATTACAATTCTGATTTTTAAAATGTATTACTTAAATATATTTCAGTACCTGTTCCATCTATTGCAGTCACTTCTCTATCCTCTTTATGGGACAAAGGTTTCAAAGGGCTACCCTTCTCCTCCCTGCATAACCTCTCAGCATCGAGTTTCTCCGTTCAAAAGGAGAAGAAATCCATCCCTTACTTCTACATGAACCCTCCCTTCCCATCAGCAGGTGGTGCTGACTGCGCAGGAGAGGAACCCAAAGCTGTGACATTTTAGGAGAACAAAACAAAACCAGTCTTTCTCCTGGGAAGAGCCCCAGTTACTAAGTTATGCACTTGAGAAGAACCCTATGTCAGAGTTCAGCTTCTCAGAAGTGTCGAACAACAAAAGCTGAAGCACCATCTCAACTATAAATAGTTGAGCAATATATTCTGTCAGATTATAATTGAGTCAGGTATAAATCTGACGTGAGAAAACACTGCAGAAGCTTTGCAACATTCTACTTGCCAGATGGAATTCTGGAGGTAGGCAAGTTAAACTTCAGTCATCCTCTGCCTTGACACTCAAAGGGAACAGCTTATAATTACATAAATAAACTTCTATAACAATTAATGAAAGGTGTCCTGCCCAGGAAACTCTTCCATACACTAAAAAATCCCAAGCTATTAAAACAAAGTTTCTATTAATTGATTTATCAGTTTTCTGTCTACTGCCAGGGAAGTCACAACATTCATCTTGCAGGAAATCATTATGACTTATGAGTGACCTGAATTAAAAAAATCTAAAAACTTTTAAGAGGAAAAAAAAGGAATTGCCTAGTCAGAGAAATATGAACTGTTCATCTTGCTAGGGAATCTCTCATACCTGTTTCGAAGGAATCTACACAAATACATCAGGAGTACTCTTTAAAGCTGAATACCCAACAGGATTCCAAAGCAGCTGCAGAGTGCTCATCTTCTGAAATATCCCCTCAGCACGTTAATGGTGGTGGTCTCCTCCAGCACTTAAAATTAAAATCTTTGGTAGATACTGCAGAGACTCTTGAGCTGTAGCTGTTCTGCTGTGGCATGGGAGGTCTGTGTGCACCTGCAGAGAGAAGCTCTTCCAAACGTTCCCTACTGAGCATGTGCTGGCAAGGGCAGGATCTCATGTCTCCTCCTGTGTAATTTTATAATATGACAAATTTTACCTCAAGACTCAAGTAAAGATGCCTTTTGTTCCTCTCCCAAACAAGCTGATCTCAGATCTGTAATAGGATTTTATCTGGAGTACATGAGCTTGTGCAGAAAGTCTCAAAGCCTTGGGAAAGATAAATGTCGCTACAGTGAGGAGGTTGTGAGGGGATTATCCGTAAGTGTAGCCACAGGTGCTGCACAGAGCCGGGGAAGACAACACTGTTTGTCAGTGAGGAACTGGGCTGGGTCCAGCAGCCCCACCTGGCTCCACAGCCAGAGAATCTTCCAGTGTCTGGCTCCAGCATGCTGAGGCTTTTAAAAATTGCAGCATAAATTTGTATCCCTTCTTCTAACAGCCATCAGAACCATCAGGAAGGGTTTCCATCATGCTGGGAAATAACAGACGGAAAAGAAACCAGTCTCCAGACCTGGTTCCGTTTGCATCACGTGCTGTGCCCCAGAGAGTCTCAGCAGTGCTGCAGATGATTTCCTGGAGAAGGTCAGATGTTGATGGAGACATTAAATAACATCTGCAGCTCTGGCAGATCCATCGTGGTTGCAAAGCAGGAGATACTGATCACACCGGAGAAATTTCCTTACCTGCCCAGTCTACCTTGGGATAACTGTCTATCCCACGGACCTGGTGTCACTGATTGGCACAGGATTTCAAAGCAGCACTCCCTTTCAGAGTGCAGCTCAATGCTAGGCCCATGGTTTGTGGCAGGAACCTGTTGTACAAGATATCTGAGCTGAAATACGCTTTTAAACCAACGTTTTAATTCCCAACTCTGGTGCAAAATGTGAGATTCCTCATTGTGCTGTAGTATCACCAATTCCTGAAGCCCATAGTTAGCTATGGAACCAGACACCAAGAGGTTTAAAATGGGATGGGGATGCAGTTTGTAACTGTTTCAGTGGCCTTGTTGGTCATGAATATATAGAATAATGGAAAAGACTTATGCAATCAACAGCCAGAACATTATCACCAGTGCCACAAACAGGAAGAGGCGGGAAAGGAACTGCTCATCCACATATTGAGGAGTCCCTGGAACAGCTGGAAAACAGGAAGTAAAAAAAACAAACAACAGTTCAGCTCCTTCCTCTTCTCTGTGATTGTGTATATTCTGAATATAGTATATTCATACATTAAAAATATGCAAAGAATCTGCTTGGTGAGAAAGTTGCTATTTCATACCCTCAGCCTGGCTGGTTGCATGGGAAGATCAGAAGAGAGACAAGTGTCAGATCCCTGAAGCAGGACTCCTTGGTTCAGTCCCACCCCCAACAGATTGTCAAGGGGACGCTGAACTACAGTTAATAGGGAAGATAATTTGACCCAAGGACAGCACAGGACCATGGCAGCACTGGGGTGACATGAAAAATGGGTTTGTTCCTCATAATTCCTGTGCCATACGACAGGGTGGAAGATTTGCCAGGCATAACCTTTCACAAAGTAAGTTCAGAAAACCCTGGGCAGTAGGTGTTCTTGTTCAAAACAGATTCAGTTTGTCTACAGTGAATATGGGGAGGAGGTTCTCTAGGGATTACTTCATTGTTATAGAGTAAGGTCCCCCCTTGGAGTAATCCAACTGTTTTTTGTTAATGAAAAATGTGAAGTAATTTCACTGGAAAGTTACTTCCTGTAGAACACAGATGACTGTCCCAGAGATAAATTTCTGAAAAAGGAACAATCTTTGCATTCATTATTTTGTGGTACAGAGCACCAGTTAAAATTTTTCCTTCTAGTCTTTCAGGAAATGGTCCTTTTCTGCTGTTTTAAAGATCTGGGTCTCCTTCATACACCCCTAATGACACCTTTTTATTATTATTAGAAAGTCTAGTCCAATTTGTCTCATTTTTCAGGGGGAGTTTGCTGGTGTACCAGAGGAGAAATCTGAAATAAAGGAGAGTAATCTCCAGTGCCACTGTTTCCTGCAGTCACTGGACTCCCAGGAGGGCTTTCAGCAATCTGTATGGAAGTGACAAACTTGCTTCTTTTATAAGTCTGTGTACAAAACATATCAGCCACAGACTGGTTTTGCCCTCATTTCGTGTTTCTATTGACAACACTGGTTACTGTTCAGAATATTTTGTCATTCAGCAGGTTATTTAAGAGTTTGTAAAATGTCTGTTTGTGACAGGACAGGAGAAGGATCCGTGGTACCTGGAGGAGGTCGCCCATCGTTTATGTTGAAGGCTGTTGCAAATATACCAAAGGGAAATGCCCCAATTCCAAATGACATCTGGAAGCCACCATCACCAAACCCAAAGCCCTGGAATCCCTGCAGAGAACAAAGAACAGAAGACAAAAAAGGTACCAATCATTTAGAGCCTATTTCAGACTATTATGTGGAGGTGCAGACATTCCCCTCCCTGGCTTTCCAAGGGCTGAAGGAGGGCCACGCTCTCTGGCAGCTTTCAGTCTGACACACTTTTGTAGATATCCCCTTAGCTCTCCTGGGTTTAAAATGTTTCAGATAGCAGCAAATTTGCCAAGCAACCCAAAGGTTTGAGAGAATGAAAACTAGCAACTAGCATTCTTGCTTGAGGGCCACAAATTAGGACAGTGTTTCTCAATTGTAATCTTTCTCAACTTAAAGTAGTAGGTATTTGCCAATGTATCAAAACCAACAGACCCAATTCCATTTGGAATGTCTTAACAATGTATCATGTGTTAAGGGCTGTTAGCCATGTAAGAAAGTTACTTAAGAAAACAACTAAATTGGTATTTGTGATACATGTGCATAATTTTAAACACTCAGTGAAATGATACATTGAGATGCATAGAGCATTTGAAGGAAAAGTACAAAAAAAATATATATATACCAGGGGGACTCAAATTAAGGTGGCAAAATCACCTGGGGCAGGAATGTAAGACACAAGGAAAGGAGGAAAAAAGGAAGTTACAATGCAATAACAGGGATCTCCTGGGACCCAGATTAAAATACCACATCAAGTCAAAAGGTGAGTGTTGTGAAGCGAGAGGAATCCTGCTCTGCAGAAGCACTGTGCTGTTTGAGAACTGACCGTATGTGAATCCAGGGGCTTGTGTCATGCCTAGCAGCTGTGGAGAGCACACAGATCTGTCCTCTCAGCTCAGGATTAAAACAGTGGTACCAGTTCTGAAAAGCCCTCTGGGTTATCACCACCAACAATGGGAGGGCAAAGATGATTTTACTCATATAATAAAAGCCAAGTGTTTCTTGATTGAGGCTTGATTTGAGGAGCTGGTCTTTTGACCAAACCCTTCTCAAGCATTTTGCCACTAACTCTGAGGGCAGCAAAATTCTCTGTGGCAGGTACAGGATCTGAAGAGAACAGGGAAGCTGCCCTGCTTTTATACCCCATCCCTCTGATTTACAGCAGCACCAGCTGAAAGGTTCAAGGTACAGGAGCTGATTTAATAAGGCAGCAATGCCCTAGTGAAAGAGGACTGAGCTCCAAATACATTCAATACAGAAATGCACATTAATCACACCCTGCAGAGTTGTTTGCTTGAAGCATGAGGGAGACAATCCTCTCCAAGGACCCTGGGCTGGGTTACGTGGAAATGTGCCATTGTTTCATCAGGTCACGCTCGCTGCCATCGTGCGGAGGAACACTGAGGTCTGTCCTACGCCCACTCCCACGTCTGCTCCATCTGTGCCAGCTGCTCTTTACATTCACCCTATGTAATCTCCTCAACAAAACCACAGATCCCTCTTCAAATTAACATCTATTCAATAGCTCTGGCTTTCTCTTGCATACAGTAACACCCCATTGAAACAAGAGAAGCAGGTTTTTGTCAGTGTCAAAAATCTAAATTCATACGTGGATTACATATTTCAACATGTGTGTTTTGACAGAAATACATTTGCACAAGGAGTTTTCAAAGCAAAGTGTTCCTTGTATTTAAACATGGAGAACAATCAAGTATGAAAAGCTTTTCCAGTGACACAACAGTGGGCTGTGGTCATGAAGCATGATCCAAGTTGGGCTGTTCTTTGGGAGCTAAAGGGTACCATGGGAATGGAGCTCTCTGCCACACCACAGCTATCAGTGGTTCATGAACAACCAGCTGGGGAGGAGCAGGATGTGTAAGCTGCAGGATCCTCATGCAGGATCTCTCACACACATTTATGTCCTCCATTATCAATAAAAACAAATAAACCACTCAAGCCTGTTTGTTTGATCACTTACCCCTCTGTTCTCTGGTTCAGGTCTCTGTCCTTGGGGTCGTGGTGGAGTTTTCTCTCTGCAGGAAGTTGTGAAATTAGCTCAAGTGCAAGAACATGTGACAACAGTACCTGCAGTAGCCTGGCTAATAATGCAGAACCACCATAAAATGCACTCTCCTGGGGCCATCCAGCAGAGCTGGAGCAGTGTGTGAGAGCCAACCATGCAGCTTTGGACCTTCAGCAGCACATCACTGAATTAATGCTGCACTTCAAACACCCATTGCAAAGGCTAAAAACCGAGGACATGAACATTTAATATAAGCTTCTCTGGTCAGATAATAATCATTGCAACCTGTCACTTGTAACTGATAATTAACACTTGACTCAAATTACAATGAATTGCCAGTTGAACAAGAAATGTGTGCAAAACCAGGCCCTGAAAAAAACCCAGAAATATTTGGCAGAAATATCAGACCTATGTCTTTGGACAAAGTATTTAAAATTGTTAACGCAGCGTTTTAACAGTTTAATCTTAAGACCCTAAAGTGAAGTTTTATCTTTAATTTTCAAATGAAAATAGTTGCATTTAGGTTTCTTACCTGGGGTCCTGTTGCCCAGTGCTACCTCTTCCATACAGAGGAATAACTTTATCTCGACTGATTCCTGCTTTGCATACGGGACACACTTGTCTGTTTGGTCTTGTCTCTAGCCACTAAAAGAAAGGAAATTATAAGAAAACTACTAAAATACCACAAAAACAAGTATGCAAATCTCCTCTGCAGCCAGGCAGAAAGACTTCAGCAATTTCTCACAAAAGTCTGGAGCAAAAGATTTTAGTAAGTGCCAAGCTCCCCAAAGTGGAGCTGGCACTTTGGCTGTTGTTCTGGGAACAACTTGCTGATGTGCACATATTCAGATCTGTGCTGGAATAAAATAAGAAATAAAGAGTACCAGCACTCCTGCATAGGCCAAGGGCTAGTGCAGATAGCCTTCCTGTCATCCACCTTTTCTATTACAGTACTACAATGTAAAACAGTATGCACACAAAGAGAAGCACACTCAGCACTGAAACCTGCAAACTGAATGCTGCAAGCTCCAACAGTAATTGTACCAAAACTGGAATTACACAGGCTTTAAGAAACTCAAAAGTGGAGGCAAATGGAACAGAACCTAAGTTTTCTTGTTGCTCAAAGGCCAGACTGCAAGGTGTTGCACATGAAGCTGCATGAGAAGGTTGTGATTGCCCTGGAGAGAAAGCACATTTGGAAAGAGGGGGATGCTCCAGAGAACCAAGGGCTTTATTGAGCAACTGGAGCTGATGAAAGACAAAGTAAAAGAAAACCTGTCTTACCTGGTGTAAACAAGGCCAACTGTGAGCATTCCCAGGACAATTTGTTCACAGAGCAGAAAAAGAGGGGAAAATGGAATTAATTACTGAACTTGATACGACAAATGTGCAGCATACAGGGATAGTGCAGCTTGGTGACAACAGAACCCTGGAATCCAGCTGGGCCAGTTCTGCAGCCTCCCATTAAAATCTTTTTTGAAAGCCCATAGCCCAAGACTGATGTCCACTGGTTTTTCTCAGGTTACACAATCTAAATTCCTGATGTGGTTCTGTGCATCTCCTGTTCCCAGGTCCTCATCCATACCAAAGGCCCAGACAGAGGCTGCATTAATCTTAGGGTTTATTGTACAAATTCTCTCATCTGATACCATGAAAAGATATCCCAGAGCCAGGACGCAAATGAGCAAGATGTCAGTAATGAAACTTTAGCATCTTAGAAGATTGAGCTGAAACATCAGCCACATTCACAGAATCACAGAATAACTCAGGCTGGGTGCTAGCTCAGATAGCCTCTAGTCCAACCTGATGCTCAGAGCAGAGTCAGCTATTGACATCAGACTCAGTTGCTCAGGGCAGAGAAATTCCCATTATAGAGATTAAATTGCTATGGCAAATCAAAAAAAGGTCAAAGACAAGCAAACTACAAGATAAAACTATTGAACAGCCATCTGCTTTCAAAATGGTCTCAATAACACCATTCAGACAAGACACCTGGTATTTTTAAGGTTCCATTCTTCCAAATCCTTTTGTGCAATTATTTAATCTTAACACACCCTAAGCCAGTGAATTTCTATTTCCCCAAATAAAAATCTGGATTTTCAGATGTTATGTATATTTACACAGGAGAAAAGCACTTTCAGGCCTCTTTTTATTTAAGGTTTAGTCCACTGTGTAAAATAAACTCCAACCCTCCCACATTTGGATATGTCCATCCTTAACTTCTTAACACTCAAGAAAGGGTATACTGAAACCAGGTTAACCACATCAGAAATTCTGCACATGTATTATATCTGTGCTTTACATTATTTCCAAGTCAAATTAAAGAACTGAAAAGTTCCAAACACAAGTGCAATGTCATGAGAAAAAAGAAGCAGCCCATATGTAAAAACCTTATTGCCCTTTTTTTTAATGGTATAAAAGGAAAAGAAGAGCAAGCTTGTAGGAGAAACTACAATTTGACCTCCAGAACCTAGATTCATATCCAGGCTTAGGTATGCAGAGGTTGGTTACAAAGGAATTTAGGTCTAAAGAACATATCTGTGGTAGGCCAGACAGCACAAATAAAATAACCCACATAAGCAAACAGTGTCAATGAGCACTGAGCTGTCTGTGTGGGGCTGCTTGTTTGTTTGCTTTTACACAATAATCCAGAAGTGCAGGGATTTTAAGACACAGGAAACCTACTCCCCGGAGCACAAGCAAAGAAAAACAGCTGAGGAGCAAACCCAAGCTTCTAAACCAAACCCATAGTCCCTTCTCTAGAATTACAAACATCACAGGTTTTTATGGGATCAGATAGATGGTGTTCTGGCTGAGGTGTGGGGCTGCAGCACTTACCAGAAGAGGTGCCCACACAAGCTGATAACTGCATCCTTGGCAGTGTCTAAACAGATGTTGCATTCAAAAGTGTTGTCCTGATTAATGTTGTCCCCAGAACCATTACTGCTACTGCTGCCACTGGTCCCTCCAGTACTGGAGCTCTTTGTCGATGCAGAAGCTGTGGGTCCTTTGTTTGCCATCCTCAAGAACTACCCAGACAAGGTCAAGAAAATTTTCCTCTTGGAATCCTAGCTGTGAGAAAGGGGAAAAAACAAACAAACCTAAACAATTTATTGGCATTATAAACATTGCATTCTGGCCACATTCCAAAGTGGTAGTGATTTATCTAAGAAGCTCTTGAATCCTGCTGTTGATGGTTTTAGTTTAACGTAGCCATGAGGGATCTTTTTTTAGAAACTAAGCTACTTTACAGTCCCATAGTGTGACCTGCCTTATGTGTGACCTGTATTTCACTGTTGCTGATAAGCATCCACAGCCAAAACAACCCCCCTGTACTTTCTTATAAATGCCTTTTGCTGTAAGGAGAATGAGCTCACCTAGTCATACATGCTCTCCCAAAATTCAACACAACTTATAACTGAGAATGCAGCCTGAAGCAGAATCTAATCGTGAAGTAATTACCGGTTTGAACAGACTGACAATGCAGAGTTTTAAGTTCAATGTTCATTAGTTTGGAATATTAATGACAATAATGGCAAGCAAAGATGGTTTAGAACTTGAATTGTCTCCTCCTGAGCAGTATCTTGCTGCTATCACAGCAGCGTTGATACGGCTATCAAACATTCCTAGTACTTTCAAACTATCAAACATTTCTAATTTAGTAGTAACGTAGTAATGCAGAAGTATTAAAAATTTTGCCTTGATGTGCTTGAATTTTACTGCTTTTGCCTCTCATGAACATAATCATATTTACCAAAGAAACAGCATTTATTTTATTTCAGTAGCAACAACCTCTACAGCATAATTCCTTGATATGTAAATTACACAGTACCTAAATCTTTAATTTACACAAGGCATTTACATTTCTAGAAACACTTTTACCAGTACAAGATTTTTAATCCAAGAACTAAGAGAGTTTTGGTATCTACAGAAATTAATTCACTAAAACAAACTGTTTAAAATATTCCACTGTGCTTTTCATGAAACTCCAACATCACGTTGATGCTGCAGGAAAAGGAATACTTAGATAAAGCTGTGAGAAACAAACAGGTGATTATCTGAACTTTTTGCAAGTGTACAAACAGTGAAGCGTTTTCAAAGGGCAACCTGAATTTTTCAGAAGGTAACTTCTTTATGAACTTACCCCCCAGGCACTAAAAGCTTTCCTTAGTGTTGCCTTTTTGTAGCAGAGCTGCAGCACAGATGTAGGGGAGCAAACTAAAGCCTCAGAATCTCCAGCTGTTATTGCCAACAGCTTTTTTCCTACAATACAATCCCACTCCACAGTCAGGAAAGCATCACACTCAAGCCTTGTGAAGTATTGCAGCAAACACTGAGTTACAGCAGGTGAAATCTATTTCTGCAGAGCTTTTTCACTCCGTTACATCATTTTGCACAGCGTCCCAGAAGGGCAGATTTGTATTCACAGATGCTGCACTTCAACATAGGCAGCTTTCAGCAGTGCTGACTCTTAGCATTTCACACCACGACTCCTTCTACACTCAGTTCATTGTACAAAATTTAAATCCGTGTTAGATCTAGGCAGATGGAAGTGCTGCCAACCCACAAACTGTATGCCAAAGACACTTGGATTTTTCACACATCCTTACAACCAGAAACTTCAGCCTGCCATGCTCAGTAGTTTAAGTGAAAACTTATCAACTTGGACCTAGATACATTAATACAAAAATTGAGAAAACCTCCTTAAAACGAAGGAGTTCAACACACTGTAAAAAATACAGCATCCCTTATGGAATGGTCACAAGAAACAGCTTGACATATAACACAAGGAAAGGATGTGTACAAGGGGCAAATAAAAAAATCTGAGTCCCTAATACCCATGTGGAGAAAAAGTTCCTTTTTCCAAATTAAATTGCATATATTAACACAATGAATCTGGAGACTTGTCAAAAAGAAAAAAATCTGTATCTCCACAAAAACTTACTGAAAAAAACCCCTCAGTTTTTAGTAACTACAACAAATAAATAAAATGTTATGAAGAGGGATTACAAAGAAATCCAGAGAACTATCAGTAATGAAATGGAATAAAGATGGCTGAGACAGAAGAGAGATTAAAATGACATCATGCAACAGGCACTGAATCTCCTTTCCTAGAAGAGGGTCATTTCTTAACCTCCAGTGGGGATCCTCTCCTAAGTATTTGTTCATTTGCTGATGGAGCCCAGCAACCTATTAGGATATAACCAATTTAAAATATCAAAACCATAGCAAAATGCAACAGTAAAAATAATAAAAACTTTCTCAAACATTTGCTCTTGTCCCTTGAAATATTGTTTAACATAACTGGGCCTGTAACAAGTGCTGCTGGGCTCTGTACATCTGCACATATACAAAGAAGCAAACATGAAACAGCTTCCAGTGGCTAAATTTACATTTGATAATCACATATTGTGTAGCTTGTGAGTGCACTCTGAATCCTAAAGTAGGAATTCAGCTGCAAATGGAACTTGTTCTGAGTGCAGAATGAGCTCAAAATTGAACAGTCACTTAAACTACTTAAACTTCGAGACAAAACTCTCTAGGAAAAAAAAAAAAAAGTAAATCAAAACCAAAACCAAAAAAAATGATAACTAACACAACAGGCCAAACCAACCCCATTTTCATTTTGGTTTAGGGTTTGGGAGGAAGACTAGGAGTACACAGGGACAGAGCATGACTTCTGGGGTTAAGTAAACACAATTGAGATATGCCAGTCAAGGTTTGCTATATCCTTGTCCTTCAGATCAGGTCTCCAACCCTAGGGGCATGATGAACAGCAAACAAAACAAGGGAAAGGATGTAAAAATCAGCTGATACCTAACTGCAGGCATTCAGAGATCTTGTCTTTTTCTTACTTCTTTGCTCTCTACATATTTAGAGGAAAACAGTATCTTTGTTTCATAAAAGCCATCTCTTAGCTGTTTATTTCCTTTAAACCACAATCCTTGTGTTATCCCAACAGGTTGTTCTGAAAATGACTGACGTTTACTACATCCAGAAACCACGAGTGGCAGCAGATGAAGAGTTAAGAAGCAAGGAACTCATCTGCAAGTGGCTTCCTAAATAAACACAGAAGTCTGGTGGAGCGTGAAGACGTGGAAGTGGAGGGACCCGAGAGGGTGAAACTCCAAAAGGCCGACTGGGACCGGAGCAAGTGCTGACAGCCCAGAGCACAGGAGTAAGTGCAGGGCTCTGCCAAAGCCCAGGGGCTGGCTGTCAGTGCTGGGTGTAGACCTCACTAACAGCCAGTAAGAAAGAAATTCGCCTCTAATATTTTAAAAGCTTAACCTGTAAATCTTCTGAGAGCAACTGCACACCAGGAAAGCACGGGCTGAGTGGCTACTGTCAAAGATCACACTTCCAAACTCAGCAAATGACAAAGACTGCATTTCCCAAAGTACACTGGCCCAACCCTCAAAACACAGGAAAAACACTTTAAGACTGGCTAGAGGAGTCTAGCCTGTACTTTTCACCATAACTTATAGTACACACACACAAAAAAAAAATAATTGCTGGAAACAGCAGGTGAACATTAATTCAACCTGGAAAAAGCAGAGAGGGAATATAAATTAGAAGGTAATTTCACCTATACAAAACAGTCCTGGAATACATGTTCACAGCATGACATTAGGATATCTCAAGTATATAGCTTTTTTCATGAACACTGAGAAAAAGTTCTGGTGAGGATATAAAAGTCTACCAAGTTTATTAACAAAACCCAAAGCTTTTTCCTCTTTGCCATAACAATGAAATAAAAAGAGCAGCACTGTTGGATGTCAGTTCCACTGGAAAGACCCTTTTCCATATTTCTTTCCTAATGAATCTTGTTTTAACTGAAAATAGTGAAATTGAAATAATCCAAATCTAGTTTGTTCATGACACAAGTTCTGACTTAGTTCCTGAACCTTTTGCAGTTTAAATGGAAAAGAAGACTTGTCAGTGTATTTTTCTTATCACTAAGGTAACAGTGTCATTTTCTGACACTTAATTTTTTAAATAAAAGAAATGTTAACATTAAAAAATCAATTTAAATCTAAAACTACTACTGACAGTTTATAGAAATATGCCCACTCATAAGTTTAACAACAATCTGATACTTAACATGTTATAATTGCCTGGGCTTCAAGTACAACAAAAGGTAACCTTAGCTGAAAACTGCTGACAGTGCCTAGAAGAAAGTGCACTGACTTCTTGACAGTCATTTTAGATATTCTTGACAAACACATGACTGTCCTGCTGTTAATCATTAAATACATATTTATCACTCACTACCTTTTTACTCTTTTCTGTCCCCCAAACATGTTACATTTTAACTCCTTGGAAACATTTCTCGAGTTCATCTTTCCACTTCCTGTAACCCGTACAGCATTGGGCACCTGCTTTTTAATATCACCATAAAGTGGTCCCAGAACATGAATTCATGTGATCACTTGCTCTTGCAAAACCAGCCTTTTGCCTTCCAGTCCTACGTGCCCTTGCCTGGCCTCGTTTCATTAACTGGGATTCTGCAATGCACATCTGTGTTACAGTCAGTGCTGCCAGGGTAAGGGCCAGCTGAAGGGAACACTGTTTTGGGAACACTGAGGGGTCCACGTACCTTCTAAATGCAAACAGTAAAAACCCTCAGGTGATTGAAGTAGTTGCTTTTTTATTTGTTCCATAGAGGTTTAATATAGACTTCAAGAAAAATCTTTAAATCTTTCAAAAAAGATTTTATCCTCTTACCTCACAAAGTCCAAAGGGTGGAAAAAAAAAAAAAAAAAAGAAAAAAAAAAAAAAGAAAAAAAAAA
>VZUI01090442.1:0-187376 GCA_013401135.1 Cettia cetti
CCGGGGAGCGCGGAGCTCGGCCCGGGGAGCGCAGAGCTCGGCCCGGGGGGCGCAGAGCTCGGCCCGGGGAGCGCAGAGCTCGGCCCGGGGAGCGCAGAGCTCGGCCCAGAGAGCGCAGAGCTCGGCCCGGGGAGCGCAGAGCTCGGCCCGGGGAGCGCAGAGCTCGGGCCAGAGAGCGCAGAGCTCGGCCCGGGGGGCGCAGAGCTCAGCCCAGGGCGGGTGACAGGCCTGCGACATCAGCCCTGCCTCCCTGCCTGCAGTGGCGCTCTCAGCAAAATGCAGCAAAGTGGGGGTGGCCAAACCCCAGAGAGCCGGGTTATGGAAACACAGGGGCCTTTGGTGATTGTGTGGTGTTTCCTCTCGGTGCACGATTAAGCAGCAGGTGGCCCAAATAAAATACTCAGGACACAAGCCCAGGAACTCCAACCCATGCTTTGATTTAGCAAACTGCTTCAAGCCAGCTTCTGTCTTCAGTCCTTGAGTAAGTTCACTGATTTATCTTAAAACTGGGAGTGGCTTAAAGGCTGTGCTAATTAGAAGGGACCCATGACTGCTGTGCAAAGTACAAGCTGAAGGGACTGTGCTTCCAGCAAACCACGGCTCCGCTGGCCTCAGCCGCACGGAATTGACATTACCCTCCTGAGGAAGGGGTAAAATCCTGCCCTGAATCAGGACAAACTGCCTTGATCTGAAATACTAACATTCTACGTTCTTAAAGTGCTGTTGTTGGGGGCTCTTACTGCATTTTCTCTTTCTGCTGGACACCAGGAGGGGACTTCAGCGCAGAGAGAACTCTGTAGGTACAGCTTTGGCTGCCTGCAGCATTTGAATCCTGTTCTACTACCTTGCAGAATTTTCTGGGCTCTGCATCTGCTTCCTGAGATGTGGAGGCTGCTTGAGCATTGCCGGGATCCCCGGGCATTCTGAAAGCTGTAACTACGCAATTAGTAACCACAGAGATGTGTAAAGGCTAAGGTGGATCCAGGATCTCGGTGGGATTGAGCCTCTAGAAGCTGGGGTTTACCCCCCGATCCCGGCCGGGCTGGGCTGCCGGGGCGGGCGGGCGGCCCCGGGGGCGGCGCCGGCCGTGCCTCGCCTTGGCCCGCCTTCCCCCTCGCCCGGCCCCGCAGCTCCGGACCGGGAGGCGCTGGGAGCTCCGGGTGCGGGGGTTACCGGCGGTAAGGAGCGGGGGTGGCTGCGGGGGAGAGGCTCCTCTGAGCGCATGGAAAGCAGCGGGAGGATCCCTCCAGAAAGCGCTTGGCAGCGCTGCTGTTCCCTGCTGGGAGCTCCAGCGCTGAGCCCGTGGAGCATCTCTTCCTGTATGAAGGCGGAATGACCCTTCATCATCTCCCGATGCGTTTGTGTATCGCTCGATAAACTCGCTGCGGGCACACGAGCGGGTGTCCTTCCCCGGGAAAGGGGGCACGGAGCCCTCCAGCAGTGCCCGGGGTCGGTGCCGAGCCCCGGAGCTGCCGCTGCCCCGGGCACAGACGCAAACAGGATACGGCCGGGAGCCTTCCGGGGCGGTGCGATGGGCCCGGGCCCCGGAGAACCGAGTGGGGAGCGCCGTGCCCGGGGAGCCTCCCCGGCTCCAAGGGCCCCCTTGGCCTCCCCGCGTGGTGATGGGTTCGGTGGGATAAGCGGCTTCTGGGTGGGAAGGGCCAAAAAACAGCAAATGGTTCAGAATGCGCAAGGTGGGGTTGTGACTGTGTTGCTAATACTAGGAAATGGATTTCCTTAAAAAAAAAAGGCAAAAAAATCCAACCAACAAAAGCCTCCATGGTTTACTGGTAGTTTTTCTGCTTCACTGCTCAGTGAATTATTTGAGAAAACAGCCGGGGGAGTGGGAGAGGTTGGAGAAAGCAAAGGAATTAAACACTCCTTATGGAGTGTGTAAAAACCTGGAAAGCTTTTCCTGTTGGACAGCGCTGGTTTTCTCCTGTGATTAGCTCAGGGCTGTGGGAGGGATTCCTGGAGAGCAGGTTCACGCTCCCTTGCTGGAGCCTCACGGGCAAAGTCCTCCCCGTGGCCCCGCCGGGAACAGAAGCGTTCAGTGCCTGCGCTCCCGGGCTCAGGAGGTGGCAGGAGTTCGGTCCCGTGTGACATCCCCGGCTTGCTGCCTCCTCCCAGGTGCCAGGTGAGCTCAGCATGGCCACCCAGATGTTCGAGGGCAAAGGGCATGCGGCCGTCTACCAGAAATACAGGTTCGCACCGGGCAGAGAGCTGCAGCAGACCATCATCTCCTACCTGCAGGAAAAGGTGAGCGGGGTACGGCCAGGCTGGAGGAAAAATCCAAGGAGCATTTCATTGTGGGTGGCAGTGTTTACCTTGCTGGGAGTGTGCCTCAGGGCGAGATAAAGCAGCAGGGCTCAAGGCCAGAAGGGGGCACAGAAGAGGCATTCTGCAGGTTCTGCCGTGCCAAGGCTGTTCCTGAGCGGGTGCTGGGGGAAGGAACGGGGTAAAAGCACAGGAGTTGAGTGGAATCGGACACATCCGCTCCTCCCTGCAGAAAGCAATCCCTGCGGAGCTGGCGGTGGATGTTGGCTGTGGCTCGGGACAGGGCACCCACTTCCTTGGGCAGCACTTCAAGAAGGTGGTGGGGACGGACATCAGCGAAGCGCAGGTCCAGGAGGCCAAGGACACCCCCTGCATGCCCAACATCTCCTACCTGTGAGTGTCAGGACAGCACCTCAGCCAAGGGCAGAATTCAGCTCCTCACGTGGAGGTGGCGGTTTGTGAGTATGCCTGTTGGAAGAGCCAGCTGGCACCAAAGATTCCACCTGATGGAATCCCGGTGTGACCAGGCATTAGACTCGCAGAAGCTGCGGTCTGGCATCCCAGAGCATCCAAATTCATTGGCCTCTGATTCGGTGTCCCGCTCTGTGATTGCCACATCACCGGTGCCCCCCTGCCTTGCAGCGTGTGCCCTGCGGAGGAGCTGCCGTTCCAGGACGGCTCCGTGGATGTGCTGACGTCGTTCACGGCCGCGCACTGGTTTGACATCGGGAGCTTCATGCGGGAGGCCCGGCGGGTGCTGAAGCCGGGCGGCTGCGTGGCCATCAGCACCTACACCGTGGACATGAGCCTGCGCTACGGGGACTGCTCCGAGAAACTCACCAGAGTCTTCAGGGAGGTCAGCTGCTGCGGCCTCGGGGAGGAGGGGAACTGCTGCACTGGATGCAGAGAGGAAGGAATGGGATTGAGGAATCCTGATGCAGAATGGGGCAAAGGGATGGTAAATGCAGGGATAAGGCTGGGGCAGGATTTAGAGACTTCCACGCAGTGCTGGCTGGATCATGAGGAGAGGGACACGAGGACTGATAGGGCAGACTCTGGTGGGGGTGAGAAGTCCAGGAGGCTTTTCCTGTTGCCCTGATCACAGTGAAAAGAATGTGAAGGAGAAACTGTTGGGAAGTAGTCCTCCAGGGGTGTTTTAACAACTGGATAAAAGGAGACTTTCCCCTATGAGTAAGAGCTGCGTAGAGAGGACAGGAGCCTTATTTCTATAATAGGATCCTTGAATTCTTGACATTGAGCAAGATTTTGGTGTATTTTAATGCAACAAGTCTTTTTAAAAAAAGACATATATGAATGTATCAGATGCAGGCCCAAACCTGAGTAAAGTAGCATCTGAGAACTTTAAGTGGATTTGTGTTTGTTTTTAATACACTGTCTTTACAGTGCTGGGACAAGATTTTAGAATACTCACATGATAGACTAAAATATGTCTTGGACAACTACAAAGAGATCTTTGAGGCCTTGCCATTCCCAGACAAGAAGAGGTGAGCAGAAGCACCTTTGATGGTGTCAGACATTTTATCCACCACCGTGTCAGCCTGTTGTCTGTGTTTCCCTGCCTTTGAGATTTAACTTGCCAATGCTCCTTTCCTGTCTGTGTCTCTTGCAGAATCACTGATATCTATGACCAAATTCCCATGACTGTTGAGGGTGTGGTTGGTTACATGGAGTCTTCCTCTTCATATCAAACCTTAAAGAAGAAGGACCCTAAAGCTGCAACATCCCTCCTCCAAGACACTGAAAAGAGGTGAGAAAAGTGCTTGGGAAAACAAGCAGGATGTGTAGGACCTGTGCAATACAGTGCATGCAGAGGGAGGTTGTGCAGACCCCTTCAAAGCTGCAGGTGTGCAGGGATGTGCTCCCTCCTTTCCCCCAGGAGTGGAAATTTGTCAGGAGTTAAACAGCAGATCCTTATATTTTAAGGCTGTGTAGCAGTAGGATGTGCTTGCACCCATATAGCCATGAAACCTCTGAGGTGAGACTATCCTGAGTTTCTTTACCTCGCTTTTGTTTGGCAAAGGGCATGAAAAATGTTGGTGGTTGCATTTTCACCCATCTGTTTCAGCCCCAACAAGGGCCTGCTGGGAGGGGATGATGCCCATTTATTCACTGACCAGAACAAGCCTTGTGCAGCAGCTGGAAGCACTTGCCATCCCACCTCTGTGGGATGTCTCTGCTTGTGGGTGTTGCCCCACATGAGGTGGGAGCTGTCTGGGCAGGGTGAGACCCTTCCTCTGCTTGTCCTTTCAGGATGCTGGAGACAATGGGAGTTTCCTCTCGTGAGACCCCCGTGGAGTTCTGGGTGAGGCACGTCTGTGTGCTGGGGTGCAAGGGGCGCTGAGGCAGCAAACCCTTCTGATCTGATGCTGCAATGGAAGGAGAAGGTGGATTGTCTCCTAAAACCCTGCTCGTGTAACTGCTCTTACTCCTTGGGAATATTGGAGCTGATTTTGCTGATTGAAATTTTGGTGGAAAGCTAGATGGGGTTTTATGCCCCTCAGGTCCTGCAGTCTGCCTGGTGCTGCTCCCTCAGCACTGCAAATGTCCCACTGTGGACTGCTGGTTTAATTACGTGGGGAAGAGAATCTCAGGAACTGCTGAGAAACTCACTGCATTTCTTACACAATTAATAACATTAAAAATCACGCTGAAAACATGTTGCCTGTGGTTCCTGTTTTACAGAGAGGCTGTGGTGCACCCACTGGCGTGGGAAGAACTGTGCTACATTGACACTGAGTGTCCTGATGCCCTTAGTGCCCCTCTGCTCCGTGGGGAGGGTGGGTTTTGGGATATCAAGGGCCATTGACCCCTTTCCCTGCTCCAGCTAAGCAAGGAGCTGTGCACTGTCTTTGAAGGCTGCCCTGGAAAGGGGCTGTTCTCACCCACAATGTGCCCCCATCCCTGGTGCCTTGCTGGGTGCTGCAGGTATCAGCACCTTGCCTGCCCCAGGAGGGCCTTGGCCCTAGTGAGGCCCCTCAGAACAGCTCAGGGGCCTTTATGGGATCACTGCTGAAGGAGGTTTGTGCCCCATCACCCACCCAAGCTGCAAAGGGAAAATTAGAGGCTGCATTTTTGGGGAGTGACTTGAGGGCTCAAATCTGGGCATAGCCTGGCACAGGTCACCTCCTGTTTGCCTTCTGGATATTTCAAGTCCAGACCCACCCTCTGCAGGGATCATTCCCTTTCCTGTAATTCCTGTCCTTGGCAAGAAAGCTTCCCTGACACCATGGGAAGGGCTGTGCCCTCACTCTTCTACGTCAGTGCCTTGTTAAGAAAGGTGAAGTGCCACCTCTGCCCCTGGCCCCAGAGAGTGCACCTGGAGGGGGCTGAGAGGGGCTGGAGGTTCTTCTGCCCCCACCTGGTGCCCCAGGAAGGTGATGGGGCCTTGGGAGGACAGCTATGGCATGGGAAGCCCTGGATGGGAGGCTGCTCTCTGTGCTCACGGCCAGGTGCTGGAGCAGCAACGCTGGATCAGGCCCTGCTGGCACTGGCTGAGGGGCTGCTCCAGGTGCAGGCTGGTTTGGGCCAGCAGCAGCTCTCACCCAGCCTCCCTTGCCGGGTGAGCCTGAGGGGTCGCTCCCGCCCGGTTTGGCTCCGGGTGGCACCACTGCTGCAGTGCCCATGGCCTGACTGGCTGCCTGGCCCGGTTTGGCTCCGGGTGGCACCACTGCCGCGATGCCCATGGCCTGACTGGCTGCCTGGCCCGGTTTGGCTCCGGGTGGCATCACTGCTGCAGTGCCCATGGCCTGACTGGCTGCCTGGGCCGGTTTGGCTCCGGGTGGCATCACTGCCACGATGCCCGTGGCCTGACTGGCTGCCTGGGCCGGAGAAGCCCGGCTCTGCTGGGCAGGGCTTGTCCCTGTGAGGTGCATCCCTGCAGACATTCCAGGGCAGGGAGGGGTCCCCCAGGAGGCGACATTCCCTGTCCTTATAGTGCTGGTAAAAAGGCTCTGGGGAAAAAGCATTTGGGTTTTTTTCCTCACTTTAAGTTTAAAACAAGTTTGGGTCTCCTCACTAATTACATTTCTAATTTAATTTAAAAGCCCTTCCCTCCCTGCACCAGCATCGTGCAGCGGGTGCCGGACCGTGACATAAGAGCAGGGATTGCATCACCACCATGCACGGTGGAGTAGCAGAGTGGCAGCGGGCATTGCAGTGGCTGCTGCAGCTCACACCTGCTGGGAGGTGCTGAAGGGTTCTGGGGATGGAGTGGGGCTGGGGGCACTTTGGTGGCACCGACACCCTGGACTGGCACGGACAGGGCTGGTGATGGCTGATGAGCAGAGCCCAGCTGATGCCCCCTGTGCTGGCACCAGCAGGCCATGAGCAGGGCTCCCACACGTCACCTGGGGGGTTATTTTTAAACCTGGCTTTTCTGGGGCACACTTTCTGTTCTTTCTATCTTCTCTACCCAGACTTTAGTCGGTTGAGCAGGGGTCACTTCCTCCCAGACTAGCCCACTGGGGTCAGGAGCCACCTGGGCTCATCCTTACCCGCTCCAGGGCCATGGCTTTCCCACGCTTGTGCCGTGCAGGAGCCCGTGAGTCACCACGGAGTGATTGCCTCACCCGGGGCTGACACCAGCCCTGTGCACAGTCAGCTTTCACTTTTGTTCTCGCACCTGGAAATCCCACACCTGGAATTTCTTGCTCCAACAAGCCTGAATGGTCCCAGCCTCCAGGATGGATGAACCCAGGGAAGGAGCTCCATCATCACCATCTGTGCTGCTCTCCTGGCACAGCACCATTGGGACTGCACAGCTGGGACTTGAACAATGATTGTGGTGGTCCCCAGTGCCCTGTCGACTCTGTTGGGCACAGTGTGATGTTCCCAGCCCGTGCTGGCTTTGGGGAACTCTCCACGGCCAGGCCAGGAGCTGCCACAGGCACGGTTTGGAGGAGCCGTGCTGAATGCAGCCATGCTTTGCTAGCTGGGCCGTGGTGAAGCGTGACATTGCTGGGCAAGACACACCAAAGCCCAGGATGGCAACGCCCCATCCCATTAAGAAAAAGCCCTCACTGCTGCTCAGCCAGGGCCCTGGGGGCTCAGCTGTGGCTGTGAGTGGCACAAATACCTGAGCAAGGTTCCCAGAGAGATCCTCATCCCTCCATCCCAGCTGCCGGGGGTGCTGGGGGCCGTGCTCGTGGCCCGGCTTCACCCCGCAGCTTTAGCTTTTCTTTGGTGCCTCTGAATTTCATTTTGCATGTGTGAAGAGATGAGCTTTCGCTTTACTTCTCCAAACAGAAATGACACCTGGGAGAGAAAAGCCACAGCGATGGGAACCAGGAGCCAAAGCTGTCCCACGAGGATGTGGTGCTGCTCTGTGACCCAACGGGTGACCCGAAAGCGTCTCGGCAGGGATCGGTGGCGTGGGACCGTGGTTGGTGGTGGATCAGCCCTCTCTCACTGGGAGCCACTTTTATTTTACATTTGTTGGGATTTTCTGCTAAGGTGCCCTCTATTCCAGCTGAGCTGTGCCTGTTTGGATAACAGAAGTGGCTTATGCTGGTTTGGACTTGTATTTCACAGATGTATTGATCATGATCTTTGTTGTGTTGAATAAAAATTAATCTCCTGTGGGTTTCTTTAATGGGAGAGAAAGAAGGACAGAGCCATTGTCTCGTTCACCAAAAGGGCAGACAAGAGACCCCAGCCCACACCAGGGCTCAGGCCCTGACCTCCCCACACCCGCTGCTGAGGGAGGCTGGCACGGGAGCCAGGGGGGCAGCCTGGTCCAGTGGCCACATCCATGACTGGAAAACCTGTGCTCACCCCACTCTGGGGCTTTAGCACTGCATTTTGCTCTCCTGGCTCTTCTCCAAGCTGTCTCTGCATCCAATTTGGGCAAAGTGGAACGAGCCCATGCTGCCCCCTCCCATTCATCTCCACTGTGGTTTTCCAGGAAAGATCTGAGCCCTCTGGGATGCTGCCCGGAGCAAGAGAAGAGCTCTAGAAGGGCTGAATGGACCCTGTGAGTCAACAGCTGATCCTGATCGACTCTTTATTAATGATCTGGATGATGAGGCCCAGGGGACCCTCGCTGCACCAAGCCCAGTGGTGACACCAAACTGGGAGAAGTGGATGACCCAGCAGGGGATTGTGCCGCTGTCCACAGGGACCTCAACAAGCTGGAGAAGTGGGCTGGTGGGAACCTCTGAAGCTCAGCAAGGGGAAGGGCAAAGTCCTGCCCCTGAGGAGGAACAGCCCCACACACCAGGACCTGCTGGGGACAAACAAACGGGGCAGAAAAGGGCCTGGGGGTTCTGGTGGGCACCAGGCTGAACACGAGCCAGGAAAGTGTCCTGGTGGGAAAGAAGGTGAATGGTATCTGGGGGTGCACTGGGAGGAGTGCTTCCAGAAGGCTGAGGAAGGTGATTCCTCCCCTCTCTTCAGAGCTGGTGAGGCCATCCCTGAAGTGCTGGGTCCAGTTTTGGGCTCCTCAGTGGGAGAGAGACATGGCAGGGACTGCAGGGAGTCCAATCAAGGTCATGAGGATGATGGAAGCCTCTCTCCTGTGAGGAAAGGCTGAGAGAGGAGGCTCAGGGGCTCATGGTGGTGTGACAGCACAGCACGAGCTAAACCAGGGAAAGTCCATCTGAACACAAGAAAAACAGGGAGGCTGTGATGTGTGCACTCCATCCTTGGAGATGCTCAAAATCTGGTCACTGTCCTGGGCAGCCCGTGCCAGCTGATCCTTGGACTGGATGGTGCTGAGTGGTCCCACCCAGCTCCATGACCACATCCACTCTGCTCACCCACAGGTGTACCTTTACACATGCTTCCACAGGAACTTCCCTCCTTTTCTGTGACTCTGTGAAATCAGCACTTCAGTTTCAAATACAAACATTAAAAATTGGGTTCTCCTGGAGTGTTGTGTGGCCATTGTGAAAGGCCCTGCAAAGTGGATTTATGCCTTCTACTTTCTCTTTGCTTCTTAGATCCAGGTACTGCCCTAATTTTTTATATTTAATGCCTGATGAATCCATGAGACTAAAAGCATAGCAGTGACCACAGGAGGTTCCCTTGAGAGAAGGACAGTCTGCTGAGAGGTACCATTCCAGCTGTCAGGAGAGGGATATCAATACACCCCATTTGTGTCTCCAGGCTCAGCAGGGAGGAAACCCCAGCCTGCTCCACTGGCTTGTAGGGAGGCAGCCCTGTTCATCTTCACCTCCCTCCACAACTCTGTGTCCAACCTGGAAAACTTCAGGTGGAAATGCTTCTGCTCTCACCTTTTCCCCTGCTTTGGTGGTGAGCCTGGTCCCTCAGGATAACACAGCCATAAAAGCTCATGCCTGCAGCCTGGAGTGTGCAGTGCCCACTCCTGGCTGCTGCTTATGCTCCCTCCCTGCCACAGCCTTTCCCATGGAAATTGAGGCCTAAACTGCCACTCAGGAGGCACCAAAACCCTCCTGTCCCCCATGAACCTGTCGTCCCCAGGTGTCTCCTGCAGCTTTCAGCAGGGGTGGGGCTGGTGTCCCCCCACTTGCCACCACAGCCTGGCAGCAGCGTCCCCCCCAGCCCCAGCGTCCCCCGGCATCCCGGGCTGAGGCGGAGCAGGCAGCAGGGCTGCAGGCGGCAGGGCAGGTAACAGAGCGGAGATTCCGTGCACCACTTTCATTTTCTTGTTCCCAGCTCTACCAGCCCTGGGTTTTCCTACGAATATGAAAGCACCAGGCAGGAATAAAAGGCTGGAGATGGAGCAGCAAGGCAGCTACAGCGAGCAGTTCCCTGCTCTCTTGGACAGCCACTGGCTCAGCGGCTCCACATCTGAACAAGGCACCTGTGGCACCTGTCAGGCACCTCTGCATCTGAGATTTGGCAAATCCTGCCTGGAATCCTCCTGTTCATCCTCTCTGGCTTCTTGCACCGCAGCCTCCTCAGCCCATCGTACTCCATCGCTGACTGTCAAGCTTTCACTGCCAAAATGTTGTGCCTCAGCCTCACCCCACTGCTCGTGCTGGTGCTGGGGGTCAGCCTGGGGGCTGCCTTTCCCCATGACACCCTGAGGAAGGGCTGCAGGCTGTCCAAGTACCAGAACATCGCACACGAGGAGCAGAAGGCTGTGGACAGGATGAGACAAGAGTTTGTGAGTACTACTGGCAACAGGGGGCAGTGGGCTGGCAGGGGGCAAGGCAGAGGGGATGCTGAATTCAAGACTTGTTTTCTGCAGCAGTTTGGGGATGAGAAAGATGTTTTCCAAGGGTGTTTGGGGACATAAAGGATGCTGGGCCAAATTTCGTCCTGGTTTCAGACCCCTCAAGGCTGGCCGGGGTTGTACAACACTGCCAGAAGTCACGATTAGAGTTTTTCAGTCTCTGTCTCGTTTTATGCCTGCAGGTGAACAACCACAAATGCAACACCAGGCTCTTCCACCGGAAATGGAACGCAGTAGACCTGCCGGTAAGAGTGAGGCGATGCTGTAAAAAGGGGGCACGCCTCTCCTGTCAGCCGGTTCCACCTCCACCCGCACCCCCGGGCAGGTCCTCCAGACCCCCATCCTCCAGCCCTGGTGCTTCAGCTCCCTAACCAGGGCTCTCCCACCCACAGATGTCCGACCGAGTGGTGCTGGTGGCGGCCGAGCTGAACCTCACCACTGCCATGCTGGAGCTCCCCGCAGTCCCCAGCTTTGCCGAGGTGCGCCGACGGCCCCTGGATTTCTTCACCCAGGCCCGGGAGGACGTGCGGGGCTGCGTGAGTGCCTCCCCCGGATCCCTGCCCCGGGCCGGCTCAGCGGCCGCGCTGCGGGGCTGCTCCTTACCCAGGCGCTCTCCTTGCAGGTGGATCCCTGGCACCAGCCCTCGGGCCGGCTGAGGCACTGGCTGCACAAGCTGCAGGCGGCCATGCGCGCAGTAAGTCAGGCCGGCGGGGCGGCGGGCTTTGGGGAGCCAGCGCCCGCAGGGCTGCGCGGGGCCGGCCGCGCCCGCAGTGCCGAGCTGACCCAGCCCGTCTCCCCGCCGCAGGACACCCCCGAGAGCACGGCCTGCCTCAGGGCCACCACCATCCTCCACGTTCTGCAAGTGCTGGACAACCTCCGCTGCGCTGCCCTCCAGGACAAGTGCTGAAGCGCCCTCAGGCCCCGGCCCACGGCACCGCCCCCGGGCACGCCCCGAGAACCGGGAAAAACCCACCGCGCTGCGCTGTTACTGCCTATCGAACCTATTTAATAACCCTTTTTCTCACTTACGCGAGCTGAGGAAACAAATTTTTTTAAGCCTTTTAAATTATTGTCTCGGGATAAGGCAAAGTAATGCCTTTCCTGAAAGAATGTGAATATGCGTATTTACAGGTTACCTTTGGTTGGTTTATTTTTTTGTTCTTAAGAAGTTTGTAAGGAAATCTATTTTTTTACCTGCTATTTATTAAAGAGCATATTCTGCATACTTGCCTGTATAAATTATTTTTTATGTGCTATTTAATACGAAAACTGAAGTAGTCAATTAACTACAATAGGCAGATAAGCTGCCATCAGGTGTTTTCACTATGCTTTTCTGCAATACCGCAGCGCAGGTCTCGCCTGCACATCCTTGCAAGGACATTGCCCAAAAGGAACCTCGTTGCGTTTAATCTGGGGACGGGGAGAGGAACAAACCTGGATGTTGGGTTTATTCTGGAGAGCTTTAAGAGATTCAGTCGCTCGGCCGTGCCCCAGGCGCTCCCCAAGGGCTGCCAGCTAATGCCAGCAGCAGCGCCCGAGGCAATGAAAACCCGTCCAGGGGAATCGCCCTAGGGCGGGGAAAGCCCCGAAGGCGTGTCTGGAATTCCCCGGGGATCCGCGCTTGGGCTCCAGCGTGCTACAGCTCCCAAAAAGCGGGGCTGCGGGAACGCTTTGCTGAGTGACCTCGGGCTCCCAGCAGGCAGCTGCCATCAGTACTCCCTTGGGATCCCACCTCCTGGCCCTGCTCCCGATTTCACCCCTCGCTTTGGAAGGCTTGCAAGAAATCCCTCCCCGGGACCTACCTACAGCCAACATCTGTGGGAAGAGGATGCTTTTAGGACATTTCTGTCCAAATCTGCTGTGTTGTTGGTTAAAAAAAAAAAATCCTATAATATTGGCTTTTGCATTTATGTATTAGCTTTTACATGTTGTTATTAATTGTAAGTATTCAAAATATAGGACAATTTATAACCCCATTTTAGCTGCTTGCTGATATGACATAATTTCTCATTCTACGTATGCACTGTACAGCCCATGGAAATAGTAGTGGGATTAATATATCTACGTATACAGCGTATAGCTTATAGAAATAATGGTGTGAGGAATGTATTGTAGGCCTTAGCAAAACATAAAATGTATTGCAGGCCTTAGCAAAACATAAAATGTTAAAATACTTCTGTGTTACTGAGAGAACTGTATAAAGCAATTATGTTGTTTCCCACATCTGCTGACTGACTTCTCCAAGTGATAATGTAAGTGACACAAACCAGAGCACTGGAGGAGAATTAGAGAAGAACTTGTTAGCAGCTCGTTATCAGGGAAGTGGGAAACAACAGGATGAAGCCACAAGAAGGAACAAAATATATTGACCTGATCTGCAAGATGTCATGCAGGTAAGTCAGAGTGAAAAACCAAAACAAGAGAAAGTTCCTACAACATCAAAAGCTCCCGAGAATTTAAATAATGCATGAAACTTACGAATATGTATATACCTTAGTAAGGTAACAGTGTATAGATAACACTGCCTTAATGTACTGCTGTGTTCATTGGCCAATAGCCAGGAACACCCCAGCACTGGACATTGTCCTTTTTTATTCCCTTATTAAACTTTTGAAAAATATTCTAACAGTGAACTTTTGCTTTTCACACTGTGTTACCCTAACAATACGTGGGTCTGGAGAGAAAAGCCTAAGGAGGGAAGAAAGAGCTCTAAGCAGCAGTTCTGTGTTTAACTAGAGTTCAGTAAGCTCAGTTCCAGTTTCTTTTTGGGAAAGGGGTAATGGTATCATGGCAGTGAATGTTTAGGGTGCAAACCTATGAGTTTTTCAGTATTTCAGTACTGAGTATTTCAGTAGCTGCCTGCCAAACTTCCCTTGTGTCAGATCTCCAGCTTTGCCTTACCACACCTTCTGACCTGGATGCTGCTTTCACGGCTAACTTTTGGTTCCCTTCTTTAGTGGAAGCTGCCAAATGGAAGAACTTAAGTTTATGCACCTATTTGACAGATGGGAGGGCTGATTTAACAGAACTGTGAAAATTCCTGAAGTTTTTGGGCAGTCTAGTTAAAATACCCAAGTATTCACGCTCCATTACTAAATGCACTCTTACGATCATTTTTTACACATATTCCATCTGATGGACTTGTGCTTCTTTATGATTGCTATTTCATTTGATTGACTACTGCATATTGGTATTATTAGCATATTGACTATTCCATCTGATTCACTACTCTTCCGCTCATCTGCTGCTGGAATGTACAAATAATTGATTAATTTGCACCAAGGCAAATGCTGCAGCCTAATTAAGCTCTGCTCCTGAAATCACCCTGTCAATATCTGTTTTTTCTCCGTCTCGGTGTGATATTTGCCATAGATTCAGCATAATTTATACTGCGGCTGAATCGCCCCCCTTCCCACAGCAGTGCGAGGGGACAGTAAAAGAATGGAATTTACTGGAAATGACTCGCCAGGAAGGTGGTGGGCTCACCATCCCTGGAGGTGTTTAAGGAACGACAGGACACGGCACTCGGTGCCGCGGTCTGGGTGAAATGGTGAAGATCCGTCAAAGGTTGGACTCGGTGATCTCAGAGGACTTTCCTAGCCTTAATGATTCTGTGTTTCCGTTTACAAAACGTAAGAAAGCTCGGCCTGGCGACAGATAACTCAATTCCCCTCAGGCTCTGGGGCACCCCGCAGGCGCTGACGGAGCGCCCCAATATGGCGGCGCCGCCTGAGGGGGCCCCTCGGAGGCAGCCCTAACATGGCGCCGCCCTCCCGGCGGGAAGCGGCCTCCCCACCGCCCGCGCCAAACTCTCGCGAGATCCCGGCGGGGGCCCTGCCCGGCCCCACCTGAGCTCTCGCGAGATCTCCGCCGTGGGAGGAGGAGGAGGAGGAAGGCGAAAGGCGAAGGGGCGAAGGAAGGAGGAGCCGCCACCGCCGCTCCCCCCGGGCCGGCGCCGGGGATGGTGTTGGCCGCGGCAGCCGGGCCCTGACGCCGCGCTCAGGTACGTGCGGGCTGTCCCCTTTCCCTCAGCCCCCGGCTCGGGCCTGGCCGCTCCCGCTTTCCCCACAGCTCCCGGCCCTCCAGGCCTCGGCTCCCGCTGGGACCCCGGCCCCGCTCCCCCGCGATGCACAGGGGCTTCCCTGGGAAGCTGGAGAAGTCTCCGGACTTCTTGCTCCCTTCCTTAGAAATAAGCCCAGCACCTCTCCCTTCCTCTTCTGTCTTCTCGGTAAAGCTTTACTTGCGATTTGTGAGTGCTTTCTTGCTATGTTTCATTAGAATTTGGGAGTCGCCGAAGCGAATAATTTCTTTTCCAGACTGGTCACGCTCCTTTTGGGTTTCTTGGTTGTCTAGGACAAGTTGTAAAGGTATTTGGGCATTTAATGCCCATTGAAATTGAATTTATTTGGAATCAGCGCCTAAAAGATGGGGGTATTTTTGAGAGGAGAGCTGGTCTGCAGTTCACAGGGTTGGGATTTTTTGGTTGGTTGGTTTTTTGGGTTTTTTTCTCTTTTGTCTTAATTTATGGCCGCGTTCATGACTTTTCAGACCCCCTCTTCCCCTCTTTTCCTTCACCAAGAAAAAATGGACTCTTTTGTTCAGCTTATTTTTTTTCTTTCTCCGGGGTAAAACCTACAGCTATTTCAGTTGAGCCAGCTGGAATTTACATTTACCCTGAACTGTATTTTTCTTTTAAAACATACATCTTGAGGCTGACGCACACATTACTTGTCAGCGTCAGGGAGCTTCACCTTCGTGTAGATCTCCCCAGAGTTTCCTACTCTCGGGACTGTTGTGAAATGTATTATTTCCTTTTTTTTTAAGCTTTTCTGCTCGATTTTCCGTTAAGCTCTTCTCAACCTCCAAGTAAAGATTATATCCTGTCTTTCTGTATTTCCCCACCCCTTTATTTGGTTGAATTAATTCAATTCTGCCATTTTAGCTGTTGGGGGGCCTGAAGGGTTTGGGGTTTGTCAGCACTGTGTAGGTTTTAGCCCAAATAACGAAAGAGGAGTAGGGTCAAAACATGCTAAGCCATGACAGACTGGATGTTTTGGCTTCATGACTTTGGCATTCTGGCCACCTTTTAGTGTAATTAATTTGCGGGTGCAGTTATTTTCTGGGGTGGATGCTGGCGCAGCAGAAGGGTCGCTGCGTTCCCGTAGTGCGCTCCCCGTGTGGCCCCGTGAGGGGTTCGTGTTGTGCGGCTGTGTCCGTAATGCAGCCTCAGTCCCTTTCCTGTGCCCTGGCAGCTGTCTCAAAGCTCACTGGAGTTAGAGTTGTTCCAGGAATCCCTCCCCTTTCTCCTTTTATTTTTTTTTTTCTTTTGGCCAGCCAAAGGCCGCTGTGACTGCGGGCTGTGGAGGAGAGCAGGGGCTGCCGGCGGTGTTTCTTCTGAAGGAGCAGCGGCAGGCAGTGAAGTGCAGACACTCACGTAAGCCTGACCTCTCTCCAGAACACAGAATTTCCTCTTGGCCTGCTGCACTGCGGCTCCCTCAGTACTCCCAGCCCAAAGGGGCCATGCCCACCTTTAATCCCCGCGCTGTCACCCGCGCGCAGCAGCTCTGGGTTGACGGGTCGTTCGCTCCTTATTCAACAACCTCGGCTTGTTTTCGCGCTCCGCCCCGTTTTGGTGACTGTGGCGCCCTCCGGTTGTTCCAGGTGGGAAGCAGCAGTGATGCTAACGCTGGCAAGCAAGCTGAAGCGGGATGATGGTGTCAGAGGCCCCCGTGCGTCCAACCCAGCGGCTGACTCCACTCGCAGGGTGTCTGTCCGGGACAAATTGCTCGTTAAAGGTGAAAGAACAGCTTGGAATATGTTGGGGTTACTGGTTTGGGGGGTGTTACCAGTAAACTGCGCTAAACTGTACAAATTCTCACAGGTGTTTTTTGAATGTCCTATTGGACACTTTGTGGAGTAATGAAAATCCAAACAAGTGTCCTCCTTAGTCATCAATTAAAAAAAATTGCCACGAAAGTATCCCTGAATGTCAACAGAAGTATATTTGCCTTGGTAGGAAGTAAGGCAAGGTTTTCTGCCTGTCACAGGAAAAACCATCCTGAAAGGAACAAGTGTTTTGGGGGTTTAATGGCACAGGTCAGAGGCAGCTTTGAAAAGATTTAAAAAGCAGTGCAGAGAGAGGTTTTGTAGGCCTGGAGTCACTGTAAGTTGAGTGTGAAGCTGTGAATGATAAACCAGTGATTGTATTGCAGTGTGGTGTGCTTTAGGAAAGCTGCTGTAGGTGTTTACCAGCTGGTGGAGAAAAAGCCCCAAACTGACTGCCTGGCAGTTGTGGGTAAATGAGGACGTTAATGAGATAATTATTCAACTATTTTATAGTTAAATCAGGGACAACTCTTGCCTGCACTTCAATTTTATTTTTTTTTCTGTAGCATAGATAATATTGTATTTAGAAGTCCCCAGATGCTGACAGCTTGCCGTTTCTGTGGGTTTAAACTCGGGTTCACTCCCTCTGGCAGTAGTTGGACGTTGGTGGCAGAGGAAGGTGTTGCTCAGTTGATGTGTCTGCTGAGGAGGATCAGGAGCAGCCACGCTGCTGCTGGTGCTAAGCTGCTGCTGTTGGGATTCAGGCCAGCCAGAGGAATGCACATTTCCTGTTATTGTTTCAGAATGATTGGAGGCTGACAAGGCTGTAATTGCCTGACTGATAGCACCTAACTAGCCCTGCAGATTGGGTTTGTTCCAGATTAGGGTGGATTCTGTCAGCTGTCTGGAGCAGGGTGTCAGTGGAGATGCTGCTGCCTCAGTGCACTGGCAGGTGCCTCAGCTGCACTGTAGGAATGTTGTATCCACAGTTTTCTCTCTGTATCATTTTAAGGCAGGGAATGCTTTAGATCATGATTGTGATCACTCTTACACTTCCAGTTTGGAAATCCTCATTTAACTTCAGTTCTGAGGGGGAAAGATTCAGGCAGGAGAAGTAAGCTCTTTAACCAGGCTAAGCTACAAAGCCAAATTACTAAATGTATATCATCTGAGATTTTCCCTCACCTACAGGTATAGACTTGAGGGGAAGATAGCAGTGTGAAATAAATACCTCTCATGTGAGGTGCCAAAGAAATTTTACTCTACCCTTGGAGCAATCATGTTTTTGAAAACCATACCCAAGTCTGCAGGGGAGGAAGAGAATGTAAGTTATAGAAAATTAGTATTGACATTGTAATTGCAATTGCTGTGGCTGTGATAGCAACCAGCTAAGTAAAACAAAGTATTTTAAAATATTAAGTATTTAAACTAACACAGTTCAAACTAAGTATTGAACAAGTCCCAGACTGACAAATGTTAAAAGCATGTCAGTGCTCACTGGCTCTGACAAGCACTGAGTGCTGGATCCTGATCTGATTGTGCCTGGAGGTTTCATCCCTGCTGTGGAATGAGTGGTGTAGGTCACTTAAAGAGTCACCATCAAAGGCATTGGTGAAAATGTGCCTTAATATAAATTTGCAAAAGCACAACAAAGGTTGCTGGCAGGGTTTACACTACTGCTTGCTGCATGGATAATACATGTAGAGGAAAATCAAATTAAAATCAATTTAGGGTGATTTATGCAGAGGCTGGAATGAAAAGAGGAAAGGGAAGAAGGTAAAGGAAACTCTTGGTCGAGTCAGGAGGCTCAGAGTGAAATCCCTTCCTTTCCAAACTCCTCAGTGCTGCTGGACCCAGTCTCAGGCTTGGACTCAACACTTATGTCTAAAACATTTAGAAGAACTTAATCATAAAAGCATTTAAGTGTTAAATATTGATTGTTAATCAGCTGTAAACATAGCGTGGCTTCAAGATAATAAGATGCGTTCTGTTCTATAGTGTGTTCAGGTCAATGCACATGGATGTACACACAAACATGCAAAGGTGACAGGAACATGTATGGATATGTATGTACCCATGGGAGTGGGCATTAAAAATCCCCCCTGGATCAATCAAACAGTCCTGTTCATCCCTTTTTGGGGCTTACTGGAATCTTCTGAAATTCAGGTGAGGGTGGTGCCACTTCACTCAGGCTGCGGTTCAGCTAAGGAATGTTCCAAAGCCATCAGGGAATGGCTGATTGTTCCTGCCCCCATCTCCCACCCTGGCCAGGCAGCAGGAGTTCCTGGCACAGCTCAGGAACGCTTCACCACCCAGGCAAAGGCCAGGGCCAGGAGGGATTGCTGAAATTGCAGAGCAGGCCAGGGGTTAGGGGAGAGGATGCATCACCACCCTCACGATGCTTTCCCAGAGAACTGCAGGAGCAGCTGTCAGTGTGCTGGGCGTGGTTTCTGGGTGAAATGGGAACTGACAGGAGAAGCTGATCACTCCAGTGGAACTGCTAAAAGTGAGAGGGAAGTGTACTTGGGTAAGGCTTGTTGGGGATGTTCTGTTTCAGGCTGCTCAAGCTAAATGCAGACCATTTGTTTACAAAAGTTTCTAAAATTTGCTTCAACGCTTTAAGACAGATCAGCTGCAGCAGCATCTAGGATGTTGTGAGAGTGAGTGGAGGTGAACTTCTGGTGTTGATGGTGTTTCTAGGTCACATAAAGATTGCAGGAATGGGTTTGAACAGGGGTGCAGAGCTGCCTGCCAAAGGTGTGCAGTGCTGCTGCAGCTGGGCCAGCACCAGGGCTCTTCTGGCTTCTTTGGATGGGACTGCAGTAGCTGAACAGGCTGTTGTGCTGGGTGCCAGAGTCAGTAGGAGCCTGGAAGAATAGTTGTGAGTAGAAGTTGTTACTGGTGTGTTTTAGCTGGAGTTACAAGCAAATGACAGTGGCAGAAGCAGGGAAAGGCTCCATCAGGTCAGTGTCCTGGCAGCAAATTAGAAAATAATCTCTGCTGCATAAAAGAAGAGAAATCCTGGCCATCAGCAGAGGAGGAGGAGATGAGGAAAGGCCCAGAGTGTTTTGCCAGTGGTGAAGCACCATTGTCCTATTCCTGCTCCCCAGTAAATCAGGGGTAGTATAATAAATCCTGCAGATGGATGTCTGCCAGCTTTGCTAAGGGGATTGTCCAGGCACAGACAGTGATTTTTTCTGGAGGTGAATTGCAGGCAGCCTGGTTTGTTGCTAGAGAGAGCAGTGCAGGAAGGCAGTCCAGGGTCTCTGAAGGATGTGTTGTCACACTGATAGCCCTGCACCCTCAGCTGGGCTGTGTCCTCTGCCTTGTCAATAGGTCAATGCTGTTTTCATTGAGGTGATGGCCACAACCCCAGCCTCTGCCAAGTGCAGGTGATGCTTACAAAGACCTAGCATAGGCCAGCTGCATGGTGCCTGAAAGTAGGGAAAATTAGTGCTAATTTAGGGACTGTGGTGTGAAGGAAGATCTCAGTTGGTGTCAGGCACTGATCTTGACTTTATTGATGGATAAAACTGGCTTTGTTCCACTTTTGGGGAAAAGCTGCTCTTAAAATACTGGTGCCCTTTGTTAGTTTTTCCTTAAGTTGTTCCTTTGACTGCCTTTATCCAGCATTGTTACAGATTCAGGTATTGCCATGTCTCAGGACACTTGGGTTATTTTATGGATGTATTAGGAATAGAAATCTCTGTATCACTAAAGTTTTGTATGTAGGGAAATAATTCTGAGTCACTTGGATATTCTCTTCCAGGTGCAGAGAGGGGCTAGTAAAGCACAGCTTGGTTGAAAATGGTGTGGGACTCATCTGTGCATGTTTTCCCTGGGCTCAGCTGGAGAGCAGGCCCCAATCCTGCAGGCCTAGCACCCAGAGTGGAGGAGAGCAAGCAGTGCAATTGCTTCAGCAGTTTTCATTTTGTTCTGCTCATCCCCAAGGGGAGCTTAGCTAAGCTGGGAGCAGGGGCTGCATCACTGCTTCTGCAGGGTGGCAAGCCTGCAGTGCTGAACTTGAAGGGCAGATCCTTCCTGAAATTGAAAAAGGGCTGAGGACAAAGCAAAGTGGTGTTTGAGGTTAATGTTGGATGATGAAGGGGTCTGCTGAATTGAATTGAAGATGGAGAGGATGGATGCCAGGATGGCAGTAGCAGCTCATGGACCACAGAGGTTGTCCTTATGCTGCTTTTGTGGTAGTGCACAGAAACTTCATAAACTACTGCTTAGTTTGATGGTGGCAATTTGGAATAACTTAATATATGAAAATGAGTTAACAAGGTTTATTCCTCGCTTGTCTGCAGTGTCTGTGGCTTTTACAAACATCTTTATGTAACCAGAAAATATCCTGTGTGTGCCTCTGTATAAGCCTGAGAGAATAGAAGTGGGAAACTGATGGTGGAAGTGAGGTGAATATCCATTGTAACTAAAAATGAGGGAAGCCACTCATTTTCTTTCTTCAGGGCTTCAAAAGTATTAAATCCCTCCTCACAAAAGCAGGTGAGGAAAGTTAAGAAGGAAGAAAATACTTTTTTTTTTTTTTCTTGTACTGGTTTATACAGTTCAGAGGAGCTAAGTAGGGAGTGCTATAAGGATAGGTGGATAAGAATTAGGAGGCAAACAGCATTCTAGAATTAATAGAATATTAGAATTAGTATTTAAAAAGCGGAATTTTTATTAGTGTCAAGGTATTTATCTCTAGAAGTCTTCAAGAAAGTAAATTAAAGAGAGACCTAAGGAGTAGAGGGGACTTGTTGAGCAAAACCAGAGAGAAGTAGTACTGCTGTGGATGAGAATGTTGTTCACTTAAGGAATTAATGCTTTTATTTGGTGTACTTCAAACCAAACTCCAGCAGGGAGCATAGAGCCTGATTTTTGTGGAGGACTCAGTAAACAAAGCCCTGCTGAATTCTGATTTGGGGAGGGGAGGGAGCAGAGCAGTGGATTGTGGTGTGTGCACTGAACATTCATAAACCCTGTATACACAGCAGGAGTGTTCCTATTTCTGTCTCGAGAACTGTCATGGGTAGGGAGAGTTATTGTTTGTGAAATCATTTATAAATAACTCTGGTTGCTTGTGTTAGCCTTAGAAGCAGCTCAGGAACTGTACAGAAGACAGAAAAGCTGAGACATAATTCATTTGCATTCAGCTCTTCCAGTGTTTGTGTTGGGTTTAAGTTTAAGCCTCACCTTTTCATGGTTTAAAATAACACTTGGAACTGTTCAGGCCAGTGTGTAGTGGGTGAAGAGCAGGGCTCTGCCAGGACACCTCCACTGGGGCTGCTCCTGCAGCAGATCACACAAGGGTTTGGGAACACCAGATGGACTGTGGGGAGTTTCCTGAGACTTGCATTTTCTGGTTGTCTTGTCATCTTTATGCTGTGAATCTTGAGACACAGATGCAGATTCTCCACAAAATGGCCATGAAAAGCAGTCAAACTGAATTTTCTGCACTGTTCAGCTGTAGTGACAGCCATTTCTTGAAAGAAGAGCTCAGAAAAACTTAAAGTTTGTTCTTTAATATTGGAACTCTTGGAATTTCAGTGCATTGGAGCTCTGTCTGTCACTTCCATGCTTTGCTTGTTTACAAATCTCTGTTCAATAAGTTGGCAGCCAGCACAAGTTGTGTTTTGTTTCAGAGAATGCTCCTGTGGAGGTATTGCTCTATGCAGGAAATGTGTGAGTTAAAACATCAGGATCTCAGTGGAGCTTGAATGCTCTGGTCAAAATGTTTGCTTTCTGAGCAGCAACATATAGAAATGGTTCTAATGTCAGCTACCAAAGAGACACAGAATATGGAAAAGTGTCAAACACTGAGCTTTGCCCTGCTAAATGTTCTGGTTAATTGGTCAATCACCAATGTTTATTCATATGGCACAATTAATAGCCACATCTGTTGCCTTACTTGATGCTGCTTTAAACATTTAGATTATTGAAGCAAGTCTTTATCTGCTTTGTCTTTATGAAGTTATTTCTTTCTTAGTTTCAGTGGTTTGATGCAGAGTTCATTAAAACCCTCAATTTTGGGCCATTTGTCTGTTACCAAAACTTTTGTGTGGATTTATTAGCACAGCATTGGCACCTGTATGCACACCTTCAGAGAAGGAGCCCAGTGCTCCCTTCTCCTGGGTGTGAGCATTTTGTTTTCATGTTTTCACAAGAAAAACCACTCATTCTTGTACCAAGATGAAGCACAGAAGTGTGAACACATTACAAGGAATTTTCACGCTTCAAAGGAGCTCTGGTGATTGTGAACTCTCCACTAAATCTTAGAGGAGGCAGAAGTGGGGCCCTGGCTCAGCAGAGCTGCTCTGCTCAGAACTGCTGGGACTGAACGTGCTCTGCCCTTAAATGTCTCCCTTTTTTGGGATCAGGGAAAGGGCAGGCAGCATTCATTAAGCTGAACATCACACAAGCACAGAAAGCAATAAAGGAAAGCAGTCAGCACCTTAAAATAATTGAACCAGGTCCTAAACTTTGCACTCTAGTGAAGATTGATGTGCCTCCCACTGGGAAAGGCTGGTGAATTCAAAGAAGGAGTGAGGGAATAATCTTAGAGAAAGTTTTCATAGCTGCAGTCTTTGGGGGTTGGTTGTCACATCTTTTTTTATCAACCAGGAAGGGAAAACTGAAATAAAGTCCTTGATTACTGCTGAAATTACATTTGTGTGTGTTTTATAAAGGCAGTACTTTAGCAAAAGTATGGCTCCAGTGCATGGCTTTGGTTAAATCAGCTCTGGCTGCAAGTGTGGGGTTTTAAAAGAGCGAAGTTGTGAATTTTTTTGGTAAGTGTGAGGCACAGTGCTTCTGTTTTGGTGGGTTTTTTCTCCTGGTGTGGTAGGCTGCAGCTGCAGGGTGTGCCAAGCACAAGGGAGCTGGAGATGCCTTGGGAAGGCTGGCCTGGAACAGAGAATTGGGGGAGATTTATTGAAAGCCTTTGGGGTACACCTTGGGCAGGGCAAACCAAAATGGTCACAAGGTGGCTGACTGGTCACCAGGTCTCACACTTTTATAAGTTTGGGTCCATTTGCATTTTGGGGTTTAATTGTCCAGTTACAGCTTCAGGTTTTGAGGTCCCATCCTTCTTGTTTTCTCTCTTCAGCCCCCCATTGTTTGTGCTTTTGGGCCTGGAAATTGTACTTGTTGTCTAGTAACAGTTGTCCTTGGTCTCCAGCAGGAAAAGCATTTGTTTTGTCTTCCTACTCTGTGAAGAGAGCTCACTGACACTTTATACAAGGCTGAGAACTACAGCCCTAGGCACCACAGAATGTGAAAAACATGAAAGCTGAAACCTAAAGCATCAGTGGGAGTCAAATAAGCATCACTCCCACAGCAGAGAAATGTAAGCATGGACGGCAGGGGGAGTTCTGCAGGGTTGGAGTTGTGAGGAGATCAGTTTGGATTCAGTGCCAAGAGTTCTGATGACAGTTTCCTTCAGATGTGTGGTTTTGGGAGTTGGTATGGAAATCTCTTGCATGTTGTCAGCCCAAATAAATGGGCTGTGCCTCTGGAGGCCTGAAAACAAAGTTGGAAGTGGAAAATAAGACCACAGGAAAAGCCAAAAATATACTCAATTTGATTTCCTAGGACTTCAGAAGCAAAGGGGGAGATAGCTTGGTGCATCTTGTTCATGTGTAATTGAAAGGAAGATTTCAGTAAAACACACAAAAGCAGAGGTTCTTCAGGGGAGGTGACTCGACAGGCTTAGGAATACTCTTCATTTCCTAGGGGCTGTGGAGCAGAATCAGGATGCTTCCTTCCTTTTATGAATTTTAAGCTCAGGAAATAAATAAAAGGAAAATTTGATTTGAGTGGGAGTGCATATCAGTGACAAAAACTGCTTTGGAAATGCCAGTGCTCTGTGTGGTAGCAGCCACACTACTTCATTCTTGGCAGGGCTGAACTCCCCATCAAAGGAGGATACATTTGCCATGTCTTTAGGGCAGATGAGCATTTTTAGTGATGAATTGAGTAGCTTAAAGAGAAATTTCAAGGTAAACTTCCATTGCAGCTTAATTATATTTTTAAGTAAAATTGGATTTACGAGTTGGTTTAAATTAGATCTGCCAATTTGGACTTGAAGAAGGGCTTCATGCTTGCATAAATAATGGTTTTGTTGGTTTTTTTTTTTCTTTCAACAGAGGTTGCAGACCTTGAAGCTAATTTACCTTGTGAGTATAACATTTCATAGTATGCATTTTAAGGGAGAAAGGACCATTGAAGTGAACATTTTGACTGAACTATGAATGCCAATGGTATTTGTTGACCCAGGGAAAGCTGTGCAAAGCTCCACCACTCTGGCTTGAACAGATTTTCTCTGTTGCTGCTTCTTATGGGGCTGTGGGGGGCTGGACCCTCATTACTGTCCTTTGGAAGGAGTATTGATAATTTGCCTCCAGTTTTTGATCCCTGAGGAATGGCAGCAAAACTTCCATGAAGCACCCAAAAGGTTCCTGGGACCCAAGGGTGCAACAGGTTCCTCGCTCCTGTTCTTTCTTTATTCTCTCATTTTTGAAAGAGGAGATTCTGATTCAAGGGCAGGGAAAATAGCTCAGCTCTCAGGGAGCATGAGGTCAGCCTGCAGCTTTTTCACTTCAAGAGGTAACCTGATGTATTTGTTAATAGTGAAAATACTCATGAAAACTAATTTTTTAAGAGTGATCCATATTCCCTAAAAAAAAAAAAAAAAAAAGGCAAGATAATATGGTTTTACACCTGGAATCTTACTTTAGGTATAAGCTTTCCTTAAAGGCAGTTAGAGAGAATTTACACAAAGTAATTTTAGGCAAACTTTTTTCAGTGTAGGTTCTGTTATAGGGTAACAAATCCCTGGAGAATGTGTGGTTTCAGTTACTAGAATGTGAGAGCATTGCCAGGATTTGTGCACAGTTCTAGGTAAGTTTATTCAGCAAATAGGATTTATAACTGTGATACTATTTAGCTCCTGGGCTACAGAAAAGGAACAGCCACCTGGATGGGTTAAGAAGCTAAAGGCTGCATAATATGGGTGATAAAATATCCATGATAGTCATCTCCTCATGCCAGCCAACAATAGAGAACTCCTTGTCTGATGTGAATTATTCTTTTGCTTCACAGGTACATGTAAAGTGAATTTTCCTGACCCAAACAAGCTCCATTACTTTCAGCTAACTGTAACCCCAGGTAATTTTTTTTCAACATGTTACTTTTTGTGTTGGTGTTTAGGAAATGGAATTCCAATAAAGCCTTGAGTCAAAGTCTGGCTGTAACAGTGATTATTTTATTAGTGGCATGGAGAAACTGGGCTGAGTTTCCAGTAAAAAGGCCTTCAAAAATGAGTAGGGTTAGGAAATACTCAGATCTCGTTTGCTTACTTTGATTGAGAATCTTTTTCCTCTCAGCCAGCTTCAAAACACCTTGATTTATTTTTGCCCTGTTAGGTTGTGTGTTCCCTTGTACTGATTGCTTGGTTCTGCTGAAGTGTGGAGAGAGGTTACCAATGTAACACTGCTGGAAAACTTCAAACCTAGGCATGCCTGAAGATGCTTAACAAGGAGGAATCTGAGTCTTTGGTTGTTCAAATATGTGAAATCAGATTTTTTATTATTATCACAACTTGAGTGTCCTGTGAAGAAGCTCTTGCTGGCAGGCTGGCCAGTAAAAACATTTTCACAAATTATCATTTCCATGTAAGTTCCTTAATAGCCACCTGAAATTAGTGTTTTCTGTGCATCTTGGAATAGAAGGTTGTGTTTTATGGGGGAATTTGCACGGAAGTTTATTTAAACTTCACATGCACTTGTGTTTGAGGCTGAGGTGTGTCAGTCATCCTGGTGAATTACCGGGAGAGGCATTAATTCCTGTAATGCAGTACTTGCGAGGCAGAGCAGCGCTAGGTGTCACTGTTGCTGTTCATTAGCCCAAACCAACCGGCTCTTCCTCCGGCAGAAGTTTTGGCTGGTCTCTGTTAACATGTCCATTCATGTGACTCCCTTTTGTGATGGAAAAATGAGTGAGGCTGCCCTTGGCAGTGTAATTAAAAATAAATGCAAGAGCTAATCTAGAGCTTTGGCCCTGTTATTCTGTGTAGGAGTTGTGCTCACATTTACTTGGTGGGTGTTAATTCTGCTTGCACCAAATGCCCTTCACTTTACAGGATGCTGCTTTATTGTATTTTGGAAAGGAGCCTTACAAGAGCATCACTGTGCAAATGAGTGATGTATGAAAAAGCTGTCCCACCTCCAAGGTGTCTAAATCCTGGGAATTGTTTTTTCTGTTCAGTGCTGTGCAGCAGGATGCTGCAGGCAGGAAGCAGCTGTTGAATGCAGAGCATGAGCTTTGTGCCAGCTTTATTTTGCTGAGATGATCTTGCCAATGAGATGATCTTAATTAACGTTTTGTTACTCTAAATATAGCTGCACATCTATTTTCAGCTGTGCATAATTCAGGTGTAGAATCTTGTGTTCAGCCATAGCTTAGCACTCTAAAGGCAGAGCACAGTACAGACCAAGAAAATCTTTGTAGTTTTCTGCCTCTCTTCAATATTGAAGTTTTCTCTAGTGTATTCTAAATTTTAGTTTTCCTTGGGGCAGCAGAGTGGTGGTTACAGAAGTTTTATGGCTCAAGCAGGCTTGAGCCAACTCTTTGTATTGTCTGAACAGTATTGCATGAGTTTTGATTTTGTTCTGTGCAGTCATTTCGAATGTGGCTGGCCTTGAAAGGACAGTAAAAGAAGCTTCTTCAGGCTTTCACAAAAAAGACTAATTTGAATAAGAAAATAAACTTGACCACGAAGCAGAAATCCTTTCAGGTCACTTTCTCAGCACCTCTCACAACAACCTTTCCCAGTCAGTATTTAATGCTGCAAGATTACCCTGGTGGCAGGAAGTTTTTAATTTAAAATGATTTTGTAGAAAATCTTGATGAGAGTGGCTGCTTTTTCTCCACGTAATTGAAGAGCTTCCAGTCCCTGTCTGCTCCAGCTTTCTGCAGTGCACCATCAGTGGATATTTAGCAGCACATGCTAGAAAATGGCTAAGACTTGGATTTTTCTGCTGCAGTGGACAAAACTCTGTGTTCCCAGTGCAAGCATTGCTGATTTTCTCTGCTGTCTGAAGCTTCTCTTCCCTTTTGTCATCTGAAACTGTTGTTCTGCCTTTGAAAAATACCCTTGTGCCACCACTTGCCTCTGTTCTTATTTTTGCACCAGTATCAGAAAGGATTAAAATCTAGGGACAATAAGGAGATAGATGCTTAGAATCCAGGCTTGCTGCACTGGTATTTGGAGCACAAAATTGGAAGCTGAGGACTAAAACATGGTAATGACCTGGAAAAAAATAAAGGAGGTGACTTTAGGTAGCTTATAAGTGAAAAATCTCAGAAGAGGAAGTGCAGTAAATGTGATTTCCCTGCAGTTCCCAGGCTGTTGGACTGGTCTGGGCTTGGTGTGGATATTTGAGTGGCACTCTAGGGGAATTAGTAAAGACCATGTTTTCTGGTGAAATGCTCACAAATATTGGTGAGCATGGCTGATTCAGGGAGCTGCTATCCAAAGTGCATCCTTTGTGGCCTGCCCTAATTATCTTGCATTTTCTTCCAAAGTGAGGGAATAATTTGGTTAAGTGTTTTCCAGAGCACTTTCAGGCATTAAAACACCCTACAAATGCAAGCTAAGATTAGTCAGGTTCTTGCTAATGAAACCTGAGACTGAAGTGGGAGGGATGCTTGCTCTGTTAGTACAGATTGAAGACATAAATTTAAGCAGTAGGAGGAAAACTGTGGCTCAGACATACTCCCTTTTTAGCAAAAGTCTCTGTGGCCAGCTTCCTAAGTTAGGTGTTAAAGCTGTTTCATTTGATGGGTTTATTTATGGCTCTTTCCTCACTGTCAACTCTGCCAGAACTTTTTTTCCATGCTTAAAAAATGGAGGATTTCTCTCCCAGTCTGAGAAGCTATTTACATGAGATGCTGAAAGATTATATCATTGTGAAGGGTTATCTTGTTAATGCAGTGCAAGATTTCTGGCTGGGTACTGAGGCTCTCCAGAATATTTTAATATATATTTGAGTGGTTGCTAATGAGTAGCTTTATTGTTGCTTTACAAACCCAGAGAGAGAATTGTATAAAAGAGGGGAGGAGAGATGTCTTGCCCTCCTAATTGTATAAATATGTCCTTGCTTATTTGATAACAGAGCCAGTAGCTTACTCAGTGTGGTTTTTGATCAGTGCTAATGTGGTTAGTGATTGGTGTCAAGGTAAAACCAAAATATAAAATGAGTTGTAATTTGAGGCAGTGATGAATATTGAATTGTCTTGGAGGAAGACTTGATCTGAAAGTTCTGGAGTGTTTCTGTTGGACAGCAATTGCAGTGAGTGTCCATTAAACCTGAGGATTTTCTTGGGCATGAGACACATGTGGGTACACCCATCAGCAGGCATCTCTTTCATTTTAGCAGGGGTGGAATGTGAAGAGCTGCTGCATGCTTGGCTCCAAGTCCAGCAAATCAAGGAACTAGTGAAATTAAGCCAAGGAAAATAACTTTGGTCCTTGGGAATGTGGTAATTCCTGACACTTGGTTAAAATGCATTACAGTGCTAGATGGTGGATAAAGTGCAGTCAGCTCTCTGTGTTCTGGGAATAAATGTGGTCTTAGAGCTTCTAGGGGATATTGGACCATTTTCCCAGTGATTCCTTGCTGGAAGTGTCTCACTCTGAGTGTATTGCACATTTGACAGGTAACAAAGGGTATCTAAGTGTAAATCACCTCTTACTTGTTCTTCAGTAATGGCTGGCTTTACTGATTTTATCTCTGTATATTTAAAAACAAAGGAGAAATGCTTTTATCTTTCTTTTTTCCTATAAAAATCAGTGCATGTCCCTTTACTTTCTGGTAAAGCATAGCATGCCTAAAATTGCTTAATAAACCCAGCAGACTTCAGAATTGAATTGGAGTGGGAATGGAGAACGGATTTGAAAAGCAGGTCAGGAGACAGCAACCTGAAGGAGGATTTGGATGACCTACAGTAGACAAGCTGGGGTTGTTTTTGTGGTTTGGAGCAAGCTGAATAATAACAAAATTGTTCTTAGTCTTTCTGTAAACTGTGGATTGTTTCACAGAACATTTCTTCGTGGTGTTGGTTTAAGAAATGTAAAAAACCTGCATCATGTAATGCTGAGCAGCCCTGCTGGCCTTCACTGTGGCTGGAGTGTTCAAGGTGGTTTGAGCCAGAGCATCCCTCAGCTGTCTCAAACCCCCAGTGTGGGCTGGGTCCCTGTTTCCCTTTGTTAATGAAAAACCTCAGAAATGGCAGTGCTAGACACATTTCAGATCACTTGCAACCGTTTCAGCTTCCAAGCACAGCTCTTTCAAGAGTTGCAGGCTGTCATCCCATTCTGTTAGCCCTGGTTAAATGTGAGTAGATGCCCTGATATGTGGTATTTGAAAGTTTATCCTTTTGAGTAGCTCAGAACTGAGGCTGGCAGAGAGGCAGATGTGTTTCCCCAGCAGAGACAGCCCAGGAGGATGATTACAGTGAGAAGCCTGCTTGCTCTCTCTGAGCACTCTGAAACATGCTCTTGCATGCATCGTTCACACTACTCACCATGACTGCCAGCACAAGTTTGGGAAGAGGGGCTCAGTCCTGGAGCAGGATTTAGCAATGCATTAGGAAGTGCAGGATTTCTCCAGCTCATTCCAACAGTCACTGATGGGATACTGCCTGCCACATGCCAGGATTTTCTTCTAGGGTGAGAAGTTCAGTCCAGGGTTCCTCTAGCTGGATCTCCCTGTTCCTGTGGTCAGGATGGTGGATTCTTCTGGGACTGTTGGCTCTCCTGACTTCAAATTCCTGCTGTGAAAACGTTGGGAACGCAGGAAGACACAATGCTCACACATTCCTTGGATTAGGTGGCAGCTGCAGCTTAAGTATTTGATGGTAACTCTGTGCTGTTGTTTTAATCTTGGTGGTTTACTCTTATTTAACTGTTTTCCTTGTTTTCATTTTCTAGATGAGGGCTATTACCAGGGGGGAAAGTTTCAGTTTGAAACTGAAGTTCCTGATGCCTACAATATGGTGGTGAGTATTTGTCATTAGTCTCAGTTGTCATTTTAGATTTTCTTTGCAGGTGACAGGACTTCAGAGGGAACCTGGCACTGAGACTGAGAAAGGATCTTCTGTCTCTTAATACAATAATCTGCAACTGTCTGGCAGAAGCTCTTGGAAGTGCAGATGAGTCAGATCTGAGTGTCCTCCCTCCTGGCTGAGGTTCTGCTCTGTTCTGTTAATTATGAGACCTGCATTTAATAATTATGCTCATTAAAAAGTTACATATCTAAGGGTGAAATAAGTGAACCAAAAAGGAAAAGGTTGGCAGTTCTGTAATTTCCCCCCTCCCCATTCTTCTGCTTTGGTGTTGGTAGTTCAGAGTTCTTTCAGGGAGACTGAGGAATGTGTAGGGGAGGATCCTGGAGAAGAGTTTCAGGGAAGACCTTTGGTTCCTTCTCAGCTGTGCTGAGCCTAAATCAGCATTATCTATGTTTAGTAGTTGCAGTCACAACTAGGTAGTGTTTGCAGTTGTGTGGGTTTGGTTGTGGGTTGTTTAAGTTCCCTTAACTTTACCTAAGAATTTCATTCTAGGACAGAGATAACCCTTACTAACTTTTGAGTACTCATTTTATTTCCTTTGAGTTTTGTTGTTCACCTAAACAACACTGCTGCAGGAAGGTGTTTGCTGTGTGTTAACAGGAGAGCTGAAGTTCAGTTTTGATCTGAGTTTTTTGATTCTCAGTTCCCATAATTCAAAAGTCTCTGTTTTGTTATGGTTCCCTGCTCGACACTGGCAGGAAAATCTACAGCAAATGTTAATGAAATATTTTTTTAAATATGAGCACTTCTCATCCAATACAAAAATAAAAAGTTTTGGAAAAATGCAGAAGGTTGGATTGTGGTCATGTTATTAATGCAGATATGTGCTCCCCAATATTGAGGGAATCATGCCAAGGCTGTGGTTGGTTTCCCCAGGCAGAACAGGACTGGAACAAGTGATGCCTGTTTGCAGAGAGCTCAGCACACCTGCCCCAGGCTGGGCTGTCACACCTCTGCACGGGCCAGAGGAATGGCTCTGTGGAATTGGGATGAAATGGAGGAGCATAAAAGAAATAAAGAGGAAAATTTTAGAAGATTTGGTATTGTGGCCTGCAGCCAAACGACTCTGTGCTTCACTCTGTGTGCTGCTCAGTTTCAGCCAGGCTCCAGAAGTTCTTCAGGAGCTGGTGGTGCAAAGTGGCAGCAGATATCTCAGGGCTGGACTGTAGCTCACCCCCAGGAACTTGTATTCCTGTTAGCACCTCCTGGGGGAATTCTGCTTTTTCCAAACTGTAAAGAGAAGAGTTGCAGTTGCAGGGTGGTTTAGCAGAATGCTGTGGGACTAGTTGGTGTCCAGAGAAAACATTTCCAGTCACATTGACTCCAGATTTCTCTTAGGAACTGCTTTCCTTCTCTAGGTAAATTCCTTCACTGGAGAAGAGTTAAAGCTACAAGATACTGATCAAATTAAATTTATAAATAATACATAATTTTTTAAAAAAAAATCACAATATCTGGTGATACACCTGTCATTTTAGAATGCCAATTTATTAAGGACTGAAAGTGTTAATTTTAAGTGAGGGTTCCCAGAGCAGAAGTGGCTGCTTGGAAATGGAGAAGAAAGTGAATGTGGTCACTGCTGTGCCCCCAGCTGAGGCTGGATCAACCTGTGCAGCTGGTGCTGAGGGGAAGGAGGAGTTTGAGCAAGGAAATAAATGGATTTGTGCAGAGTGTCACAGGTCTTCAAGTGAAACATCCTGAGGAGATCAAATCTCTGGATGTGTTGGTCTGGGGAGGGTTCAAAACTGACTTGGAACAAGTTCTGAGGAGAAGTTTTGTCTGAAGATAAATTTTATGTGTTTGTCATGTCTGTCTAAAAGGGAAGAAGGAGGGAGAGAAAAACCTTTGTCTTACTGTCAGGAGTGGGTTTTTCTAACTTTTAGCAATGAAAATCACTTTGAAAGGATAAAGGAATTCTTTTGTTTCCACAGTACAAAAAAATGAGGCGCCAGTTAATTCACTGTGAGGTTTGGGGGATTTTTTTAAAGTGTTCTTATGAAGGGGTTTTTTTGACTCATCAGTAGGTTTCCTGTTTGAAGGTGCATATGGTAGAAATTTTCTCTTTTATCTTGATCTAATGGCATGGAATAAATTCTGCTTTCCCTTGCTTGAGAACTAGACATATTTCAAAACAGTGTGAAAGTGCAGCTAATGAAAAGCTTGTGCTGTTAAAAAACTTCTGAGGTGTTTTGGGGGTCAAAAAGTTTGAGCCAATTAATTTTCAATAATGCCATGACTGATGCCCCTTGAGTTATTGCACAGAAAGGAAGTGGAGGAAAGAAAATCTCCATTATCAATCCCAGATTTCTTGTGGTGATCAGTGTTTTTTCTTCTAGAATATCTCTTTTAGGTATGTTTTTGGTATCTCAGTGCCATGCATATTTTCTTACCTTTTCCAAGGAGTCTTAATTTAAAAGTTTTCCTGAAAAGGTAATTGGGAGGTTTGGAACAAAATGAGGCCAAACACATGATGCTGCCATGCAAATACAGCACTTTGCTTTGCCTCTTGATTGAAGACATTGGAAAAAGGGGAGGGAGATGGCTCCCCATTTATAATCTGTGATTTAATTGAAGTTCTGCAAGGTGCTGGTGGGTGCTGATGGATTCCAGGACATTTCCTATCAGAAATAATCTGCCTGATTGAAAGCTGCAAGTCCTAATGGGAGAACAGGGATGGAACAACGTGCTGTTGCTAAGCTACTGAAATTTTTATGTCCCACTCTTTATTTACTTCACAAAACTAGAGCAAAGGAGACTGTACTTTAAAAATCAGTATTTCAGAAACCCAGTATGAAATTCAGAAATTTGGTGGTCTTGCCTGTGGCTTTTCATTTTAAGGTCTCAAATTCAGCTCTGATGCATTCCTGTCCAGTTGTGATCAGGAGGGTCTGTATTTAAAAGAAGTTATTTGTTGTATATTGTTACTTTGCATCCTCTGCTGTTTTTTAACAAATCCCTGATTTGGACAAGCCTTGGTGAAGTTTTTTGGTTTAAATTATTGTATTAATAGTTAAGTATGAAGAAACTGAATGACTTAGAGTGTTTTCTTTACTCTGAAGGAGTAAATTTCCTGGCTTTCTTAAAAGTTATTTTTTTCTAAGGAAAAAGCTAATACCAGCCTGTTTTTTATGAAGAGTTGGAAAAAGCTTAAAGTGCAGAGAAATCTGGTTTGAGTCTTGTAGATTACGTATCATTGCTCTAAACTTAAAAACCCAGGCTGTTGAATATCAAATATATTTGCCTTTTTCTATTTTATGAGTTAAAACAGGGGTTGATCTTAAAGAATAACACAGTCATTTGTTTTCTCTCCTGGCAGCCTCCAAAGGTAAAATGTTTGACAAGAATATGGCACCCCAACATTACAGAGACAGGAGAAATCTGCCTAAGGTAGGAGCAACGTTCTGTTGCATTTCTTTAACCTTGGGGGTTTCTCTTGTTTGATAAAATATTGGATGTAACTGTCATGATAGTAGTTTTTCCTGCTGATTCTGCATGTAACTTTTAGGAGCATAAAAAACTACTGAAAGTCTCATTCTTGCTGTTCTGTAGGAACCATGTAGAGCCTGGCTTTTGAGGTTCAGTCTTAGTATTCTGTTCTACTTGGGGTAAAAATGTAAACTCCAGCCTAAACAAAATGTAGTTGGATTTTTTCTTCCCTCCCTCACACCTGAATCATCCTCAGGCCCTGAGGGAGGCTGGGAGGCTTTACCATTTAATGCCCAAGTGCCTTAAGAGCTTGAAAATGCTTTATATTTCAAAAAGGAAGAGGAAAAGTGCTCCTTAAACTTTGGCAGTAATTATTCTTTGTTTGCCATTTGTTAATTTTAATATTTAATATGCACTGATAAGACACGTGTGCCAGTTATAACAAGGCAGGGTTGGGGTTAAGATAAGTCAGGATATGAAACCTGAGAGTTTACTTGGCCAGAGTGAGAGGCTTCTGTTGCTGGCTGGTTTTCTTTGATAGTAAATGTTTCCACTTCCAAAGGAATTTGTGAAACTTTGCAGTTTCATCCTCAATACCTGATGGTGCAATTGGCCAGAAACCAAACAGAAGCAGAAGTGAGAAGCCTGCCTGTCATTTTTCAGGATAATGGCACAGAGAAAAAGAAGCAGATGAAGCAGAAGCAAAGCCCATAAGTGAGATTAAAAGCTGTTCTGAAAATCCAGCATGGTTGTCACCACGTGTAGCAAATCAGTGCTTAAAGAGAAGCTGAATTTTTCCACTAGATGGAAAAATCACTTTGGTGCTGTGTTGAAGGTCCTGGTGGAAATGAAGTTTTTTATTGCCCTTCCTAGGCAGGCCAGGCTGTCAGCCTTAAGGAAATTTAATGTTCTGAGTGCAAGTGAAGGAGTGAACAGTGAGCTGTTTGAACCAGGGAACAACAAATACCAGCCACCAAAGCAAAGCTGAAGCTCCAGCCATAGCACAGCGCTCCTGAGGTTCAGTAAAGCCTCACATTCCTAAAATCCCAGCGTGGTTGGGCTTGGAAAGGACCTTAGAGCTCACCCCATGCCACCCCCTGCCTTGGGCAGGACACCTTCCACTAGCCCAGGTTGCTCCAAGACCTGTCCAGCCTGGCCTGGAGCACTTCCAGGGATGGGGCAGCCACAGCATTTCCATCTCTTTAAATGGTTTTAATTATAAGAGATGAATGTGGTGTTTGGAGCATCATCATTCTGATTAAGTGAAGGGATTTTTTCAGCTTCCACATTGAAGCAGTTTGGATTGTCAGATACCTTGGAAGTGTCTGGCATTAGATGGAAAAATGAAAATAATTGCTTTATGCCTGTTAGAGAATGCATTCTATATATAGTACCTGCAATCAACTTACTCAAGAGTCTTTGCATTCAAGTTATTTTTAAAAGCAGAAAAAACACCTTCATCATTGCTTTTCCCCCACACACCTCATGCTTTGGTGTGTGTTGGTTTGATAATCATCCCTGGATTAAAACATTCTAGGTTAAACTTGTGGTCAAGTGTAACAGTTCTGGGCAGGAAAAGTGGAGTTTTTCTGTGTTTTATGGACTGCAGTTACCTTGGACCATATTATTAATGACAGATACTAATTAAGTCTGGCCTATAGTGGATATCACCTCCACTGCACATGTGGATAGAAAAAATGGAAGTTTCTCCAGGACTGGTCTTCCCCTTACAGTAAATTGTAGTTACTTAAGCTGCAAATTAGGTCAGCTGGAGTTTCAGAAGGTTTTACACTTAACTGGAATCATGCAGCTCCCACTTCAGGAGATGTTTTTGAAAGATCTCTTTAGGATGTATGTATTTGAAAAGAAAAGATTCCTCAAAGCTTTCTTCCTTGCAGGAGATACTCACAAATGAGAAGATCTTTGTTGAAATGAAAGCTGGGCAGCTGACTGGTCACATCAGTGGCTGTTTCAGTTACCAAAAGTTCAGAAGCAGTGATTCTGCAGTAGGAACCCAGATAGAAAGCTTTGTCATCATAGGCTGGGAGGTCTCCTGAGATCTGGGAGAAGGTTCCCAATCTGTAGAATAAAGAGGGTGCTGCTCTAGGAACAAATTCTGGCAGCAGGTGAGGAGCATTAAGCCCGAGGGGCACTTCTGTGTCCTCACTGCTTTCCTGCCAGACTGCTTGGAGAGGCACAAGTGTCTGCTCAGTCCTGGCTGTGGTGTCCCCAGCTGGAGATGGGCCAGGAGAGCTCTGAGGCCTTGGGAAGCTGCAAGGCTCTTCATGAGGCTTAGCTCCTGCTCAGGTGCTCTGTCACTGAGTATTTTTATGATTTTATTTTGTGTGTCAGCTTCCTCCTCGCTTGGAATTTCGCAGTGAGGTGTGTGGAGAGGCAAATGGAAGTACTGCCACGCAGTTTGAGAAGGAACAGACAAAAAGCAGGCTTCTTTTGCTTTTGTCATATGGACACAAACTGCAGCAACAGGATGGTATTTTTAATGTTGCACAAGTGGTAGTGGCATATTTTATCTTTTTAAAGGCCCAGAAATGAGATGAGCAGCACAGTTAAGGTGGAGTGGCTTGTCCAAGTTGATCATCCTGTTCCTAGGGTCTTTGCACTGAACAAGGATTGAATTTCCTTGGATATAAACTTGCCATGCTCATTAAATAACTACATAGCCTGTATGATCTAGTCATCTAGTGTAATTTAAAAATTACTTAATACATGTCAGCCTGGAAATTGCTGAAATCTAATAGTTTAAGACTATATTTCACTTTAACCCTGTCATTTCAGTAGCAGAAACTGCTGCTGGTGAGAAATTTTTGTGCTTTGCCGTGTGAGTTTTGAGTTTTAGATTACTCCTTACAGAGGAAGATGTGATTGTAAAATGATGCTTCAAGGAGATTTTTAAGATTTTTAAGATTTTCTTCATTCAGATTATTACTTTTCTGAGCAAGACTTCAGCTTTATTCTCATTTGTGCTCTGATCCCCAATGTATCTCCTTCTCACAACTGCTGAGGTTTGGATCTAAAAAGTCCAGAAATGCCTGAACACCTCAATGGTTTCTGCATGCAAATAGGTCAGCAGCTTCACTGGGCTTAATATGTACCATAAGATGCTGATCATATAGAATTTCTATGCTCAGTGTGTGCATATAGAAAATCCTGTATTTTATGTGTTAATGTTCATGTGTGCTTATATCAAAATTCAAGTTATGGTTTATAAGGAAATTTTTCCTCTGGAACAGAGAGACTAAAACTGCTTCACTTCTTATCTCTGCCTGTAGGAAGCTGAAGTCCTTTCACAGAATAGAGGGTGATGGTCCTCTCTTTGCTAGTTAGATATCCCTCCCCAAAACACCCTTTTTTGGACTGGTTTGTGCCACTTCTAGTGAGAGATGGGTCATCCTGCAAGGCTGTCTCTTCACCCGAGATGAACATGTTCTAAAATGCATCAGGGAATAAAAAAAGGGTTCAATGTTGAGCCTGTCACCAGGGTTTCTGTCACACTTGTGCTGCTGGAGGAAAGGAATTCAGGTGTTTCAACAGAGGTTGAGCTCAGATGGGGAGGTCAGTAATGCCACTGTGTAGAAGGTAATTTTTAAGCAGGCGTCCCAACTCCTGGGATTTAAAATTCCATTACCTGGATATAAATAGTGCAAGAATTAGATCTTATCTTGCAATTACTTCCTAATGTTTTCTGAGAAGGTTTCTGACAAAGGCAGTTTAACCAGAAGTTGCCCTGTCTAACATGTGTGTCTTTTTTTTTTTTTTTTTTTTTTTGTTCCAGTTTATTGAGAGAACACTCAATTGATGGCACTGGCTGGGCCCCAACTAGAACTTTAAAGGTACTGTTTCCTTTTGGATGTGTCCATCAAACTAGGTACATCTTTAAAAATCTTTTCCTGGCCTTGGAAAGAAACAGCTCATGTGGCTTGCTCAAGGGTTTTGAGGTGAGGGTTTTGTCTTTCAGCAAGTGTTGGTGGCAACAGTGGAACAGGTAGAGTGCTGATTGTAGAGATGGTGGTGGTTTTAGTGTGGCTGCACAATTCCTGCTCTGATGGAAGGTTCTGGAGGTTGGTGTGACTGCAGGTCACTGAGAACCCACACTCTGTCAGGTGTGCTGCTTTAAACCCAAAGCATCCTGTGAGCAGCACTCCATAACCCTGGCAATTTCCATGGCATTGAGATTCCTGACAAAATCACTGCAGATTCCTGACAAAATCATTGCAGAGCACTGAGCAGGAGTTTATCTTCCTGTTGCTGTTCCCAGGAATGCTGCCAGAATTGTTTCTTCCAGAGCTGTAACAACATTAGGTGGATAAAGGGCATGAATCAGGTGTTTGTCTCTATCAAACACCAAATTGAAAATGACCTTCATCTGATACTTGGTTTGGTTTTTGGCTCTGTGAGTGAGATCTGTGATTTTCTTCATCTGTAAAATCTCTTCTGAGATGAGCATGTGTCTTTCTGGAAGTAAAATCAGTGTGTTGTTTTGTGGATTTTGTTAAGCAGTCTTCTGTTTTCTTTGCATCAGTTGGTGTGATTTTGTTTTGCCCTTTGTGTTTCTGTTTTTAATCTCAGGTTAAATCAAGGCATGGAGTAATTTAAGTTGACTAGTTCTGTTCTTGTCCCTGCATTTTCATTCAGAGGAAGTTTTTAGGCTACAAGTTTTAAGCTTCAGCCATTAAAAAATCAGTACAAGTGGACAAGAAACCCAAAAGACAGGAGCTTTTTCTGTGATTGTTGAAATGAAAGATTCAGAAGGAGAAAAAGAAGTAGTAGCTCAACTTCAAAAAGAAAAAAAATCAAATCAGATGTCCTCCTTGGATTTTTAAAATTTTTTAAACATTGAGGCGCCACAGTTGTGAGCTCACTTTTTACAGCTTTTCATCACCACCAGGGGAGCAGTGGGAATTTGCACAGAAGCACTGTCCACAGTACTGCAGTGTTGGACTGGTATGGACTGCAAAGTCAGTATTTCATTGGTCAATAATAGGAAGTCAGCCTGGTTTTCTGGAGAACAGCACCCAGATCTGCCCAACGAAGCACTCTGAACTACTCCTAAAGAATTCAATTGAGAGTGGGCGTGTCCTTCTGCCACAAAAACTGTTCCAGGGCCATTAGAAAAGCCATTCAGACAGAGAATACTCAGCAGAAGCCCCGTGCACAAACCATGCTGAATGCAGCTGCATGCTTGGAGCTTTGTGCTTAACCCATAAGGAAGGCTCGAGGTTTTGATGGTGTCTCATTCATTTCTCAATCCTTGTGGTGGCAGCAGAGCTCTTCTTACGTGAAAAATCCTTCAAAATAAACTGCTGTGACCTTTTTAATATATATTTTTTTTAGTATCATATGTGGAGAAACATGAAGAAACTTTCTGAAATAAAAATGAAAACCTGCTCAATTGTCTGTAAGGCTTACCTGCTAAAATGTATTTTTAACAGCGTGGAGGATTCTTGAGGGGGGAAGACCTAGCTCAGTTTTGTTTTCCAGCAATTTTTGCACTTGCTGGCATCTCACTCATCTATAATTGATTTCTCTTCAGGTTACCAAGTGTTAAGCTTTATTTTTTTCCCCTTCTTTGTGCTTGGGAGCACGTTTCCATGGGCCTCTGTGAAGAGCAGCCTGTGTGTGAGTGAAGGCACTAAAGAATGTGCTATTTCTGCAATTCCTGCTTTAGATGCTTTTTAAAATCAGGTTCAGAGCAGAGTTGGGCTCTTAGCTTGAAACAGGTTTAAAACATAAACCTGCCAGCCTTTCTATATATACACCTTTTTAAATCACCTTTTTTTTATTCATGGAAACACTCCAGAATCCCAAACCCTTAGATAATTTCTGGTAGTGGTTGTCTCCAGGCTGTGAATTGTGTGAACACTGCTGCAGTGCTTTCTAGCTGATCTTTGTCTCATCTTCTTCTCTTTTGTAGCTAAACATGAGTTAGTAACAGGAGCTTATTTACCTTTTAGCCTGCATTCTGTCATGTTCTGCATCATTTTATTGCATGCTTTCCTTTCTAAAACAGCTTATTCACAAAGCTGGAGACTGCTGCAGTTACTTTGGGTGTCTGAGCTTGTTTTTCTCCTGTTTTTAGGTGTGATTGTCAAAATGAAAGTTTCCCAGGCAGAAAGCAAAGGGATGGCTTTAATTCCATTCTGTTCTGTTTTTTTCTATGTCACTGGAAATACCAGCTTTTAAATACTCATATGATTCACACTGATGCTGTTACTCTGCTGCTCTGCTTTGTACCCTTCAGTAATTGCAATTTCAAACTCCAGAGTGCTTTAGTAGCTCCTGTTAGTCCTCAACATGTACCTTATTTGCCAGGATTGTCACCTGCCTAGCTGAGTTAGTTCTCCTTAAAATTCCTCAGCTTTGTCCTAAATTCTTGTTTCCATTTTGCTATGAGAACATCTCAGGTTCTTGATTTTAAGAACTGAACAAGTGGATCTGTATTTTAGATGCCTGATTGGTTCTAAAAGTCAAGCTCCTTCTGCAGTTACCTCTAACTAATTGCAAGTGGAAATTGCTTCGTAAAGCAGTGGCTGATTGATGGACCTTAAAAATAATCAAGCCACACTTGGGCAACTCTGTGCAGGGGTGAGCATCTGAACATTAAAACCAGTGTTTAAAAATGTGTGGTGGAGGTTCACAGGGAATATTTGTCCTTTTTCTTCTTTTTGTAGCTGTGTTCTGATGGAGATCCAGCTGGTCTCAGGTAGCTGGGCTATTTTCTGGAGGGTTCCCATGTTTGTTAGTGTCTGTGCATTTCAGTTTGGCACTGAGATGGTTCCAAGTGCTCAGTTTTGTCATTTTTCTGTTATTGCTGTCAGGGGAGACAGGAGCAGGAGTGGAAAACATCCAGGTAGTCTTAAATTGCAGATCTGCAGAGAGCTTTTCATGCCCACCTACAGAAAACTGCTGTTTTTTCAGGAATTTCTCTCCCCAAACTCCAGATCTTAGGTTAATAAATACCTTTCTGTGCTATTAGGTTACATGATCTAAAAGGAATTAAGACTCATTTCCAGTAAACTATTGTTACTTGGAGTCGATCCTTAAGAGCCTTGCTTATTTAATTAGTGTGTTAATCCTAAATGGCAATGTTTTGTCCTGTTTGGTTCACTGGTTCTGCTGTTGTCTTCAGGCAGTGGAATGACTTCATTTGGAATCATCCAAATGTCAAACTAATCTCTTGGAGAAATAAATCAGAGGGTCGTGACTTGATTTTTCCAGTTTACCTCAGTGTTTAAGCATCAACCTGAGGGGTTTTGAAAGTACAAAACTTTCACCCATCATCTGAAGGAAAATAGATGGTCTGCTGTCAAAATCATCTGTAATTAGTGTAGAGGAGTATTTTAAACAGACAATAAAATAACTGTCACTGTCTTGAGGATGAGGGGAAAAAAAGGAACCTGTATGCTTTATGTTACATTAATTCTTGTTGCTCAGGCTGTTTTTCTCAGCACTATGATAACATTGTACAGCTATTGATTTATTCAAATCCTGGTTTGGAGTTGGTCATTTTATGTGTCTTCCTCACCTCTGAAAATGGAATAAGCCCCAGATAAAAACTTCAGTCTAGGTATTTGGAAAGAGAAGCTATAAACCACTGAAGACAATCTTCTGTGTAGATCTGACACGCAGTTTTTTCTTAAAATAAGCTTCAGGAAGTATTTTTCCAGGGATATACTGTGCTGTATTTTGACTTCATTATAAATTGGCTTTATCAGTTTTGTGAGAAGTGATTTATTTTTTCCCCTTCCATACATGCCCAGGCTGGTGAAAATATACAGCTGAGTGTCTTCTAGTAGCTTTTGCTTCAGAAAAGATTTGCAGAATTTGAATTTTCTCTCTTTCATGTCCCCTGGCAAAGCCAAATCTTTGGTTTAGGTACAGTAGCTGTTACCATGAGCATGTGAGTCAGGAGAGCTGAGATACCTCAATAGGTGTAATGAATCTATGCTTGTTCTCCCCAGATTGTTGATTTCTGAATATTCCATTTATGTCAGCTTTAATGCACTGAGCAGACTGGTCTCCAGAGGGTGATGGCTTCAGTGTTAACACAGCTGGTGTAGTTCATTAAGAAGCTATCAGGGAATTCCCCAGGGAATAATTTACACAGGATTATCCACTAGCCCTGAAGTAACCATGGGGACAAATGTCAAGGAGTCAGTGACAAAGTGAGGGGTTTGAGAGGAAGGCTCCTGCCTTCTTGGCAGGTCTGGGACAGGAACAGGCTGGAATTGTTCCTGTTTTCTGTCCCCTCCTATATTTAAGTACAAAAGAAATGGTTTTCCAGCCTTCCTCCTTGTTTTGTGTTTGCTAACTGGAGCAGTTTATGCCTTTTAAGTTACCCAAAGCCCTGTAGGGAGCTGCTGTTGTGTTTGGGTGGGAAGCAGGGGCAGGAATGGCAGGCACATGACAACTGAGGTGGCTTTTGTGGGTGGCTAAAGAAAGGTGGCATTCACTTTATCACCTTATTCTAAGTGGAAACGATGCTTTTCAACTTCTGCAAGATTAGAGGGGAGAGGAAATACCAAGATTTTATTTGGGAGAAGACAGTTTAGGAGGGAAGCAGTTTTTCATAAGCTAAAAAGTGCCTGCTTTCTAAATGTTTCTGGAAGGAAACCATTATTTTTTTTAGATCCCCAGGGCCAATGATAAATTTGGTGGGGTGGGATGAGGAAGTGTGTTTGGTTTTTTAGGCTGCAGTGAAAAGAGGAAGAAAGCAGGCTTGTTTTTAAGAGATGGTGGAAGAGAAAAGGAAAACCACCTTGAGGTGGTTTATAGGCAGACAAGACAGCAGAGAGCTGCCCCAGGACTCGGCCATGCATGGCCTGGATAGAGCAAGCTGAGCTTTGGAGTGGCATTTCCAGCCCTTTTTAAAAGAAACCAAAAAAAATTTGCTTCAGTCATGTGCTTGTATAAATGACTGCTGCTCCATTTGTTCATCTGCCTGGTTTTTAATTGTTTATAAAAAATTGTTTAGCAGGGATCTTTGATTTGGTCAGTCTGTTAGATCAGAAATGCTTCTTGGATCTCCTGAGGGAATTTCTTGATCAGAAGTTTGTTAGGTGCTTTTGTCTGGTTTGCTCTCTTCTTAAATTAATGTATTAAATATACTTTGCCTGTTAAAGGAAAACCTTAATTTGCAATTTCCATGTTTGCTCTCTCTCTCCAGAAGTGCTTGTGGTTGTCATTCTGAAGCACTTGTCTGTGGCATGGTTTCAGTGGCATTGCCTTTGTGAAGTGGTTCTGGGAACTGTCACTTGGCAAGATCAGTGACTGAGTTAGGACCTCCTGGGAATGCAAAGCCTTGAGTCTCCCTGGCCTCAGGAGAGGCTGTTTCAAAAGCTGCTTTGAGGATTTTGAGTCACTGCTCTTGAACTTCAGACACTGGTGCAGCAGCAGGTTTTTTCTCCTCGTTTGGCATGCCGTAAATAAATCTGTGGGCAGGGGTTTAGTGTAACTTTTCACTCAGATGCAGCACAAAAATAGCCCACAATGAAAAGGGCCAATTATAAAGGGGTGTTTACAACAGCCTGTTGATCTTCTGACTTGCTTGTGTTGACTTCCCCATGCTCCAGCCCAGAATGGTGGCAGTGCCGTGGAGCAGAGTGTGCTTCCCTCACTATTCCCTGTTTCCCTTACCCACTGTGGGTTTAGCCAGGTACTGCTGTGCTTGGGAAGCCCAGCTCTTGATTTCAGATACCATCATTGCCTCCTTGAACTAACAGAGTAGATGGGAATTAAACCCACGGGCATATTTGAGACCTGCCTTGGACTGCCAAAGGCATCTGACCCATGGGTGGCATCTCAGCTGCTGGGAAAGCTCTGGGATATGGAACAGGGAACAGCCTGGGCACGGCAGGAGCAGTAACCAGATAAAGCTGGAGGAATCTGGCAGGCCTGGCTGCAGCTCCTGCCTGGGCAGGTCCAAAAAGCAGAGGTTTGGTACAAAGGAGAGGCTCTCAGCTTTGCTCTGTGGCTGCCCCTCAGCAGTGTGGCCCTTGTCCTCTGTAACTTTGATGTTAAGCATAGAGAAGAAGGGGGATGAAAAGCAGCTTTTTAAAGCAGCTTTTTCAGGTGTAGATGTCTGATCTTGTACAAGTAGGGTCTCACTGAAGTGCAGCCCCATCAAGGTGTGCACCATTAGCATTTTCAGTTGCCACCTGCCCTGCTCCTCCCTGTGAAGAGAACCTTTAAAAATTCCTGCATGTTGGCTTAACTTGGTTTTCAGACTATTTAAGCCACAAGTTCAGTGAATATTTGAAGCCAAGCCTGATGCTTTATTTCACTGAAGGAGAATAGAAGTTTTTGAGCTGTTAAACCTGACAAGATCTTCAGTGGCTTACACATCCCTTAAGTTCCTCAGCAAAACCCAAAGCAAGCATCTAGGCCAGTGCTTATCTGCATGCAGCCAGCAGCTCTGCTGAAGTCAGTAATGCAGAGTGATTATTTCTGCAATTCAACGTTGAGTTTTTCAAATACCAAATACTTGCTTCACTTTTGCTTATCTGTTCCATCCCACTTCCCTTTCTCAATATCCTAGATTTAAATCCAGGCTGGCCTCAAGCTCATTGCAAACAGTAATTGCCCTCTGGTAGTAATTTGGCATTATTTTTTATGAAGCCATGCAGGGCTATAAAATGAATCCAGCAAATCATAAAACTTGAAGAGATGGAAACATCAAAAATTGTATTAAGACTTTCACAGGTAAATTATTCAGTAATAATAATAATCCTGTTATGCTCTTTGGTGTCTAGAATGGTAGTGGAGATGTACAGCTTTCTGACAACTTGTGCCTGTAAAGAGGTTTTTGTTGTTCCTTTTTGTTTGGTGTCTCCTTTTTTGTGTTTTAACAGAACTGTGTAAAACCAACTCGAATGAGTCAAGCACCCCAAAGCATTAAAACCAGGGTTCAGAAAATAAGAATTTGGGAGCAATTGATTATATAATGGGAAAATATGACATCACATCTCATTTTTGAGCTGCAGCATTTACTTGTGTGAGGTATTGGACAAGAAGGAGTTTTGTCTGGAGAGAGCTCTGCTGATGTCTGGGGAAGCTTCTGGCAGACCAGGGAGCTCAGCACTGCTCAGTGTAAGGAGAAGATGAGCTCTTGAGGATTTTTGAAGGCACTGACTTGCTCCTGGCTTGTTCCTTTTTAGCCATGCTGGTGCTTGAGCAGCTGTGGATAGTTTGTAACCCTGGGAATGAAGATTTGGCCTGCAGGATTTAGAAATGGCCAGACCCCAGAGTACTCCAGTGACCTTGTAGCTTTTCAGGATGATTTTAATGCTCAGTATTGGGATTCTGCATCACATTCTGCAATTGCAGCCTGCTGTCCCATGGTGTAGGTAGAAATCAACTTCTAAAAATGTCACTTTTTCCTGCAACTCTGCCTCCCTCCAGTGCAGCCTTGGAGGGCAGCAGTGGAATGGGCTCCCTGACCTTTGTGGACAGAACATCTGCTGGGGCAGAGGGGTTGCCCAGAGCTGCTGAGCACCCTCTGATGCCTTGGATGTGGGAGAATCAAATGGAAATTGAGACCTTCCTGCTTTTTGCTGCTCTCCAGGCTCTCCATGCCAGTAAATCTTCCTTTAATCTGTGATTTTGGCACATCACTGCATTGTACTGTTTCATCCCTAGGATTAATACAGGTTTCCTTCTGCTGACCTCTGCTGTGCCTGGTTTCTGTGCCAGCAGTTGAACAAGCACAGAAGCTTCAATAAAGTGTAAACCAACGATTTTCCATCTGTTCTTTGAACTAGTTCATTTTCTCCTGCTTGCTAAGGAGCTGGCAGAGTTACTGTTTGGGAGTGAGGGTGACTGCACAGCACTAGGGTCTTAAAATTCACAGATAACTGTAATTAAATGTCTGGGTCACCCTTTTTGTGCAGTTTGTGTCTGTGCTGCCACTGAAGGTGATGAGCACGTTTGAAAGTTGCTGTCTTTGCCACACTGGAGAAGGTGCTGAGGCTGGAACTGCTGACAGTGGCAGCCCTGCTGGGCAGATTGATGGCTTTAAAGCAGATAAACTGAGTGGGTTGTTTGTGCAGGATCAAAGGGAAATTGGCTCGTGAGGGGCTGTTGGCTGCGTAATGCTGACATCGTGTCTTGTTCATTAGGGCATAATTGGACAGTGTCCTTAAGGGATACGGATTTCTGTGCTCCACACTCTCAGCACAGGGCCCAGAACAGGAAACAAGCTCAGATACACTCATTTATTGAGGTTCTTTGCTGCTTTGAGGCTTTATCTTCATTGTAAAAGATACATTTTAGCTGTGGAATGACTTGAGCCATATGCTTATGCAAGAATAGTATTTCTCTGTACTCCCGCTACAGCTCACCCTCTTTTCTCTGATATTTTGACAGCTTCAAGTATTTGTTTGACCCCTTTTTAATTTTAAAAGTAGATTGCTGAATTAACTTGGATTACCCCCCCTTTAAACTAAGCAGTGCAGTTTTCAGTTGGTGGCATATCCTAAGGTATCACTCCTCTCCTTGAATGGAGGAGCAACAGGAATACACACAAAAAGATCTGACCTTCTGTTTGAATGTGTAGTATTTGGTTTTTGCTGACTTCTCTAAACATTAAGTGGCCATGAAATGGGAAAGCTTTTTCAACATTTTGATTTAAATTAGTAACACGTTACTCGTGATCTAGATTTTTTTCCTAGTTATTTCATTAATTAATAGAAAAATAAAGTTTGTGAAAATGTTCAAAATTCTTGAAATGCATGTCTAACTTACTGTGTTTTTCCTTTGCAGGATATTGTCTGGGGGTTAAACTCTTTATTTACTGTAAGTAAAGGAATATTTTGCACGTCCCCTTTTCTTTTTCCTGCCTGGTTTAGTTTCAGCATCACCTAATGCTAATCCTGTGTGCTGCCTTTAAAAGTTTAGGTCATTATTTCCCTTGGCTTCAGTGGGTGTTGGACGAGTATGAAATCAGATTGTGCTTTTGTTTGTGGAACTCATCCAGACTGTCTGAAATACCAGCCATTTGGACATGGATTTTACTTTGGTTATAAAATATTAAGGGATATTTTGATAACAGATTATTTGGGATCTTCCACATGGTATGAAGCTCTTTCTGCTGATTTGCAGGAAATAGAAATTCATACTGCTCTGAGAAGGAATTGTGTTGGTGTTAGTCTTTAAAAAAATGCTATTTAGGAATTGACTGCCCTGCAGTCTCGTTCCTTTTTTGAACACTTACTTTCCTATTTAAGGGCCTTGGTATCCACCCACAGAGTTTGCATCAAACCTGACTTGTCACAGGATTTACATGATTTTATTCAGGGATCCTCCTCTTATTTTAAAGATCGATGAGAGCAAGGAATCTGTAATTGCAGGAGCACCTTGAAAATGGAGTAGAGGGCAGGAAGCTGCAAGAGGCAGGCAGGATGCAGCAGCTGCTTTTGCCCTAGAAGTGGAGAGAGGCTAAGTCTTTACAGAAGGTACCTTTTACAGGGATTCCTTTCCTCAGCCATTGCTGCTGGGTGGCAAGGTCAGCAGGAAGCAAAGAGCAGCACTGACTTGGTGGCCACATTTGTCATCCCCTCTGGAGAGAGCCACCCCAGCCACTCTGGGGTGCAGAAGGAAGCTGGGATTCCCTGGCATCCAAAGGCTTGGTTGGTTTTTTCAACAACTTCTTTAGGAAATTGATGTAAAAGTTTAGAGAGCCTTTGCCATTCCATCAAAAGTGAATTGCTTTCAGTCATTTTTTCAGTCTCCCTGTGCTTGCCAAGTAAGTGGAAGGAAGCAAAATACTCAGGGGCAGAGCTGCACATCAAAATACTGGGCAAAGAGGGGGGTGGTCATGCCTAGGAGAGCACAGGGATTTGTCATGGCTGGTGAGAGCTGTGTTTCCCTCCTGGATTTTCCTCTCACCCAGCTTCTTGTAAATAATTAGGCTTTGAAAAGCTGGCGCTGGGATCACACTGCTCTGGCAGATTCATGGGGGATTTTATTGAAGAAAGTGAGTAAAAATGAGGTGGGTTGGTGTCCTGATTAGAGTGAAACATGGGGTTTGCTGCTTCAAGATGAGTCAGGGACTGCCAGGAGCCTTTCACGTTGTGGACAGTGGCATTTCACTCTAACACAGGCTGACCTTAGTCTGGGAAAGATCTGGGCTGCAGGCAGAGCAGGGGCCTTGTGAGTCAGTGTTAGTTTTAATGATGATTGCTCTTCTCCTTAGTTTTTAGCCCTAGACCCTTTCTCCTTCCAAAGTTAGTATTTGAGATTAAACTGAGAGGCCTGAGGTTTGTTGTGGCCATTTCTGCTCCCTGGCCCCACGTGTCCTTAGTTCTCAGGGTCTTTGCACTCCTTTTCCTCTAGGCCTTGTTCTTCCCAGAGCACTAAAACTTCTCTGTCAGGCTCTGGGTTACATAGCTTCTTCACAGAGAGAATTAAATTGCTTTTCTATGGAGGTGGAATTAAGGAAACTCCTACTTTATCAGCACACTGTTTGCAGAAGTTTTATTAAAGGTTTACTTCGCCTTCTAACAAAAATCAGCAGGAATTGTGCCTCCTGAAAGTTTGACTGTTCTTCCAAAATTTAGTTTTCCAAGAGAAATGCATTCACTTTCAGGGAAAAACGTCATGGGGCTGTGTGTGGCTCACACCAGAAGGGCTTAAATGCCTCAGTGCTGTTGTCATTTAATTGTCCTGTGATTTGGTTTCCAATTATCAAACTCATTTGCATTTACCTTTGGTGGCAGGGACACCACCAAGGCAGTGATTAAATGGCACTGCCCTTGCTGCCCTGTTTGCTTTGTTCCATCTCTTGTTCCTGAGGGCTTTGGGCTCCTTGTGCTGCAGTGAGTGGGAGCCCCTCAATGTTCTCTGTGTTTCTTTTCCAGGATCTTTTGAATTTTGATGATCCTTTGAATATTGAGGCTGCAGAGCATCATTTGCGTGACAAGGTGAGTCAGTGGTTTATTTAAGGCAGGTTGTTCCTAAACAAACACACATCCTGTGCTCAGCAGTTCCCAGTCAGTCCTTTCAGAGGGGTGGAACTGCTGCTTGAGGCAGTCCAGTGACTCATTGTATCAGCAGCCAGTTATTCAAACAAAAAGTGCTTTCTCTGGGAAAGCAAACTCCACACAGCAGTGTTAGTCACCATGTGCTGGGGTTGTGGGCCCTAATGTGCTCACAGCCCCAAAATAGATGATCTTTTCCTTCTTGTGTCTGAGATTTCCCCTGAAGTTGTGTATGCTCTGTGTAACAAGCTGATGGTGAGTTGGTTTGGCACGGTGACATGATGAGTGATCTTTGCCTGAGAAGACCTGTGCAAAGATCTTCTCTTTCAAAGGTAGCTCTTCTATTCAGAGCTCTTACATGTTGCATGTGTTGGTAAAGCCAGGAGAAATCTGGACAAGTTTAAAGAACAGGAGTGTGGAAACTTCTCTTTTCTTTTTACTGATCCTAACATTGGTGTGTGTATGGTGGACTGGGCAAAGCCTGGTGAACATAAATGAGATGTGCTGCTCACCTCTAAGCCAAAGTGCCAATTTCTCCTTTGTACCCATCTCCAAAATTCCATCATGTTACACTACATAGATGTATTCCTCAGGCACATGGAACTCACACTCACTATGTTCAAGATGTCTTGTTCTAATTAAACTCTTCTGACATTTTTGTTGAAGTTAAGCTTTATGATTGAAGAAAGCTTCCAGGTAAGCGAGTGTTGATTTGAAGAGTTCATTAAAAGTACAGTCAGGCAGTGCACCTAATTGATCTCATTTTTTCAAGAGGAAATACCAGGATTGCAAGTTCATCTTTCCAGCTATTTTTTGATTAATGAGATCTTGTAGCTATTCTAGTATTCATCCATGTTTGCAGGGCTGAGATGAGAACGTGAAGCAAAGCTGGAAAAAATTGTCTACAAACCTCCTCTGGAAGAGAGGGGGTCTTGGTGGTTTTGTTTTATCATGGAATCACAGAATGGTTTGGGTTGGAAGGAACCTTTAAAGCCCATCCCATTCCACTCCCTGGCCCTGAGTGGTTATAATTGCCATCCTGCACCTCTCAGCCTCGTTGAGAGATTAGAAATCTTTGGAATCCACAGAAAGGAAAATGCTACTTGATGTAAAAGACAAAATAGGTACTCAAACCCCTCAAAAATAGGCAGTGCTACACTGGTGGCATGGAGGTTGTTTGAAGAAGTGAGAAGGAAATTGAGCATTTTTTTGACAGTCTTCTAAATCACAATTTTTGGGGGAACAAAATTTTTTTTTTTTTTTTAATTAAACTCCTGGTGGTCTCAGAAGCATTGGTAAAATTCATATTCTGCCACTTGAATTTTTTTGAGCTTACCTGAATTTAATGTAGGTGTTTCATTGGTAGTGACAGCGCCAGGTAGGGCTGGATTTTCTGTAGTGTGTTATGTGGTGACATCCAAAAAAACCCAGTGATGCCTTTGTGGAGAGAATAAATAATGCAAGGGAGAGAAAAAGCTGCAGTTGCAGCCTGGGTTGTTTTTTTGCTTCCCCCTGGCAGAGATGTTATATTTTACATAAACACTTTGTTGTGCAGTCAGACTGCTGTGGTCCCATCCTGGCTCTTAAGAAATACTTGCAATGCACAATAGGATTAATATGGGAATGCTAATTAGTTTTCTTTCCTCTGAGATTTGTTTACATGTGTAATAGGATTATACAGATAGTGGATATGTAATATATGCTTGCATGTCCAGTATCTGTATGAACAGATGTGCAAATCCATCTATACAGAACAGTTGTGTACACAAACATCTGTGTCCAGCAGCTCCTGCAGGGAAGCCCTGGGGGTGTGTGGTGTGTGGCAGCCAAAGCCCTGCACCTCAGGAGGGGAGATGAGTCAGGATTTCACTGATGTCCCTGCAGATCTGCACTCCTGGATTCCTTTGCTGGGTTCCAGGCTGGGCCTGGCTGCCCCAGGGGCTGACAGCTAATCCCAGGCCTTGCCTGTGATGCTGACAACTGGGGTTTGCTCAGCTCCAAGGCATCACAAATGACTCCTGCCTTGCAGATACAGGAAGAAGTCACATCAGAGATAGCAAATCCTTACTGCTGGTTCTTGGGAAATGCTGTGCTAGGAATGTTTGTGTTAGATCAGGCTGGAAGGAGCAGTTAGGATCCCTTCCTCTGTAAAGAACCTCTCCAGTTTTGCATTAAATCTGTGCTGTATAACTGAGCATGTAGTTGTAGCTTTTGGAAAAGCAGCCTTGTTTTGAGATGTAAAATGATACAAAATTCAGAGCTCAAGTTCTAGAAACTGATTGCTTTGCTTTATTAACTTGTCTTACCTGAGATATGTATTAGTGCAGCTTCAGCTTCCAGCCCTCCAGGACTTCCTTTAGCTCCAGGAAGAAGCTGAACTTGTTCCTTTGCAGCTTCCTTCAGCCAGTGAGCATCAAGTCACTTTTACAGATTATTTTAAAAAATAAATGTTTGTTTATGAAGCTTTTCTCATTCTACAGTTCTCTCTCACACACACACACACCTTGCTTGCTAGGTGCCAGTAATTTTTTGGCATGCTGTACAATAAATTTGGGCAGAGTAATCAACATCTGTTTTCCCAAATGCTGGCCATCCCTGGTGCCCACGCTGCTCTGCAGTTGGGTCACAGTCACTGAAAGATAAGCAAGCATTCTCTCTTGGTGCACAGCTCAATAAATCAGAATAAAAAGGTGATTGATGTCTCGATGTAAACGAAGCAAGGAGCTGCCCAATATTCAGTCTTCTCACACTGATACAATCTCAGCAGTTTGGTGGAATGAGTTTTCTTGCTGAATTTAAAGAAGCTCTTACTAATTAATGAGCTTGGACCACTCTGCATTTAGCACAGAAGTCAGTCTGTCAGTAGTTACGGACAGCCAGAGCCATTAATTATCAATCAAGTCAATTCCATGGATTCTAAAGCAATGAGCAAGTGTTTAAGTTTTAATGGCTACTCCCTTAAATATGATGTGAGCTAAAAATTGTGGGATTTGCTGGTTTTTATACAGCAAACACATAGAGCTTTACTGATTTGCTCTGTGGCAGCCAGGTGGGCTGAATACTGAAACAACAGGGATGGAGCTTAGCAGTGGAAAACCAAGTGAGCCTAGTGCTTCAGGAGTTGGGTGTTCCTCCGTGCAGAGCTGCTGTGGGCTCTGTGTCTGTGCTTTGTTAGCTGAAATCTGGGAAATACTTTCCATATGTCCATCTGTCACAGCTGCTTTGGGAACTGCCTCAGGACATTGTGACTCACCAGGACCCTTAAAAGCCTTTACATTTCCTAGTGTGTTTACTTCTGCCAAAAAAACATTTCAAAGCCATTTGTACAACACACAGCAGAAGATTCATTGCACACTTCATGTGGCTTAAAGTAGAAATGTTTTTCCAAGTACTCCTTAGATTTCTTCCTCACCTAGGCTTGCTGTGTCAAGAACCCTAAGGCTGTGTCCTGTTTGAATTATATTTACCCTGTATTTAGTGCAATTCAAGCAAACTTTTGTCATCCTGCAGATAAGCAAACGCTCATTTACTTTTTCATCCATGTCATCTGGAGTTGTTTCAGTAGTAGGAGAAGCTGAGTTACATCTCCCTGTGTTGTTTTCCTGCACATCTTTCCATCTTGGTGAAACCCATCTGTCAGCAGTCAGTGCTTTGTGCTGTGTCCTTGTGAGAGACTAAGGTAGATTGCACTTGGCAGGGAGTTTCTCTTCCTCCTTGTGAAAATCCAACTTATCATATTTACCTGCAGCTCTGAAGTGCCAGAGCTGAGAAATCTAATGGGAATAAGTGTGTTTGCCAAGGATCCACTTCAAAGACAAACGTTTTTTACTTAATTCAGTAAGCCCTGATGTTATTTGCATCCTCTTTGAAAAGCAGCATTTAATGCTCAATTATTTTGCACAGGTTTGTGTGGAGGAGTTTGGCTCTGGATTGACTTCTGCAAATCCTTTTTTTAATTTTTAAGTTTTAATTAAAGGTTTCTCTGGGTGATAAAGAAAAAAAAGTATTTCTTTCAGGATTGTTTCTGTGGAGATGGTTTTATGAAGTTCATGGTGTTACAGAATCTGAAGCTGCCTCTTAAGGTTTCCTCTTAGGATTGTAATTGCCTTACACAGCCTCAGTTCTTTAGGAAACTTGGCTTAAAAAGCCCATTCCCTCCTCTCAGTTGTTTGTGGTCTATGGAGGTTGTTCTAATGAGTCTTGTGGGATGAATGTTTTCCTAAAGTTACTTGAGGACTGTCATGTTGTCTTCACTAGTGGGAACACTGATCTAATTCTGTTAGAAATTCCATTGATAATTAGGAACAGTTGCTGAGTACAGATTTCACTGAAGAATTTTTATAACCTTTCATAACTGTGGGCAGTTTTTTAGAGCTTAAACAGCAAACGGTTCCGAATTTTTTCAGAGCAGTCTTAATTTCTCTAGAGCAGTTTTGGCTGCCCCTGGATCGCTGGCAGTGTCCAAGGGCAGTTGAATGGGGCTTGGAGCTGCCTGGGATAGTGGAAGGTGTCCCTGCTCGTGGCAGGGGGTGGAAGGGGATGAGCCTCTAACCCCAACCAGTGGGGATTTAATTCTGTGAAATCCCTGAGCAAGAACCAGCAGCACCTGACAAAAAAGTGTTAGTGCCTGGGCCAGGCACCTCCTGAGATCAGGTGAGCCATGGCAAGAGAAGGCTGTCAGCAAGTAAGAAACGAAAGCAAAACCAGATTTTGTGTAGGGGATCTTGAGGCATCCCTTTGGAAACACACTGAGTTGAATTTCCCCCCAGAGTTCCCATTTGCATCAAAAGCTGTCATTGCCCAGCACAGCCTCCTCAGTTCTGCCAGAGCCACCAGAAAGCAGCACCAGGTTGGGATTGTAAACCTTGTTTCACCAAGAGTGATTTCCTCCTTGTTGTTTGGGGTTTTTGTCACACACTTAGGTCTGGCCTGGGAAGCACATCTCAAATGGAAAGGGATTCCTGTCCTCGTGTCTCACCCCAAGATCTGTCAAACACCACTCTGAGAGCCTGAGTTACTCCCAGGGTGCTGAATACAGGAGCTGGCAGGTCTGGGATCTTTTATCTCTGCTGAAGTTTGGAGTAATTTTGTCCTTGCACTGCTGGTGCCTTTAGACAGCTAAAGAGTCCCAGAGCTCGCTGCCTCTGTGTCATTTCAGATCTCAGCCTCCTAAAGACTCTTGCTAAATAATGTCTTGGCCAGCTGTACTTTCATCCTCCTGGCTTTTCATTTCTGTGCTTATACATAATAAGGGTATAATTACATTTAAGCCTACCTTCAAATTCCATTTTTCTGTATAGCTGAAGAAAAGCATTTGAAACTAAATGCCTTCAGATTTGGATTCTGCTTTGTCTCATCGTTGATCACATTGAAGTTAGTTTTCTTCTGTTAATGTAATTTCCTATCTCAGATCAGTCTGTTTGAAATGCTCTTTGATACATCTGATTGAAAAGCAGGAATAAATGCCAGTGTGCCACAGGTGTGTTGGATCCTCTAAGCAGGCAAACTAACACAAAATTAGACTTGCAAGTTTGGGGAAATAATGTTCATTATCTGTATTTCTTCCTCACATCTTCTGGTTTAAAGTAGTTCATTTAAGTGATTTACAGTAGCTTCTTTGTTTTTCTGTTCTACCTGCTCTTTGTTACCATTTTTATATAAAAGGAATTTTTGAATATTTAGCTCCTGCAGGGATTCTTCCTGTTCAGAAGACATCAGGTCTTTTCCTTGTCACTTCCTTACTTCCAAACTGCTTAGATTCTGCTTTTTTCTTTCAGTTTATTTTTGGCTTAATTCCATGAGGCTTAAATTTGTCTGGGAATTAGAAATATCCACTGATCTGCAGTGATTGTTGACCAGTTTGGGTGCAAAACAGCTTGTTTAGATAGCAGTCACCAAAATTATCCAAGATTATTCTCTAAAAGACATTTTTACATCAAACGCTTAGAGAAGATAAAGTATAATAAATAAAATTTCATGGTCTGTGGGTGCTGCATCCTGTCAATGTGCATTTCAGAGGAGATGGTGTTTGTGGTAAAAAGCATTAGAAAAAGCTCTAAACAAGCATTTTATTTTCCAGATAATTGTGGATAATCTGTGTTCTGTGATGGGTAGTGGTCCTTGAAGGAACAGAACAGTTGAAATGCTTTTCTTTTGCAAAGTATTCCAGAGCACATGGGTGGGTCAAAAGTCAAATACCAGCTCTCTATGACCCAAGTTTGTATCATGTTTCTATCTGTATGTTTCTTTATTGGATTAGAGTCAGGGAATGCACTCAGAGGTTTTAATGGCAAACTGCTTTCTCTAATGCCTTCCCTAAGGAATTTTTAAGAAATAATGCTCATTTAATTCATTCATGCATGATTTTAGCCCAGTTCTCTTTGTTAGGCTTTTCACCCTTGCAAATGGTTTCCCATCACAGCCAGCTGGAAATTTTTCCAAACATATCCCTATAAAGTTCTGTATTCAAACAGTGACAGTGATATATGAAGGGTTCTGATAATTACTGTTATTATTTTTAAGCTTAAATGTCAAAAGTTTAGTGATGACTCAAGGCAACTGGAAAATTTGCTTTAGAACAGAGAAAATACTTCAAAAACGTTTACTTGAATTTAATTTAATGTACTCTTTAAAAGTATTTTATTTTTATTATTATTATTGTGTTTGAGCTGATGCTTGGAGGAGCCATGTGCTGGGGTAGGGTGTGCATGGTGCTCATAAGGCACCAACAGTTTGAGCTGAATTATTTTTAAGGAGTTAAAAAAACCAAAGTATCAAAGTTTGACTTCTTGAACATGGCATAAGGGAGTGGGAAATGAGTAGTAAACAAAATTTTCTGGATTTTTTTTTTTTCTGGCACCGTGCTTGTGGTTGATTTCAAGCATTGCCTGGGTTAGGCCTGCATTCATTTTGACAAAGTGACTGGAGAAGAAGGGATTGGTTCCAGCTGCCAGGGGAGGTGTTGTCAGGGAGTGGGGCTTTTCCATGGACTCCAGCCCTGTGTTGGCAGGCTTGAAAGGATCCTATCTGAAAACTTGAGCTTGTCATCATGTCCTGCCTTCCTTGTCAGGGGTGTGAATAATTCAGTAACAAAAGCCAGAATATTTTTTTCCTGCTGTCTTGAAAGATCTTTATTTCAGTAATAAAACATTTACCATGTATCCTCCAAATTACTTCCCTTGTGAATCTGAGAGTGGTGTGGTTTGGAGGGCAGCCTCGAGACTGTCCAGTGCCACCTCCTGCCATGGGACACCTTCCTCTGTCCCAGCTTGCTCCAAGCCCTGGCCAGCCTGGCCTTGGACACTTCCAGGGATGGGGCAGCCACATTAATTTCAGCAGATTTTGTAAAAAATCAGTCTTTTTTACAAGTTCTGCAGGGACAGTTTAACAGCTGTCTATTCAGAGCTCTTTAATCAAGCACCCCCCTGGGTTTTCTCATCTGGGAGTCCTAAGGATGGTGGTTATCACATGAGTCCTCCTTTGATTAGGTAGATCTCAACCATGTCAGCTCATGGTCAGGCACTCTGTGTGCTTGGATTACAGAGATTTTATTCTGGAGGACTGGGCAGTTGCTTTTACTGTGTTTTATTTGGCCACTTGAACAGAAACAAGTTTCAATGGTGCTGCTGGCCAGAAGAGCCTGTTGGGGTGTATGCTCCCCAGCAGTGAAATGTGAGCTCAGGGAGCTGAGTTTCTGGCATTCCTGCTGGGGTATTAACATAACCCTCATCTCAAAAGCAGCCCTTTTAACTTCCCCAGCCCGTGCAGTGCTTGGTGCAGGAAACAACAGCTGCTTTGGATTCTTCAGTAGCACTGAGCATCTGAACCTCTGGGCTGAAATCCCTCTGGAAAAAGAAAATGGGGTTTCATTTAATGGGGGAGAGAGTAAACCAGGTCTGGGCTAATTTGGAATATTCTCTGAAAATTCACAGATGTCTGCCAGCAAAGTTTAAATAGGTGGGTAACACTGAAAGATTTAACAGGTGGCAAAAAAAAGATGATCCTTTGATTTAAGGTTCTTACATGCTTCATCAGGAATGAAAATTGATGTTTTACCACTGCAGATTTGGGGTTTTTTTCTTCATTGGCTACAGACAAGCCGAGCTTTTCACATTGTGTTGATTTTCCTTATAGTGTTCAGTAGTAACTGTAAATGATTTCATTTCAATATCTGTTGTTATAAACTGAAAAAGAGGTTTAAACAAAAATAGCTGTTTTATTTTCAGTACCATGAAGTGGTTAATGTTGGTTTACTCTAGAATTGGTAGGCTTGACACTTATTTTTGTGTAAATAGAATAGGATCTCATGTCCACAAATTGCAGTGCTGGGAAACCAAACTAAATTTAAATGATGGAGAGCTGTTGTGGTGCTTTGCTGATGAGAGCTGGAGTGCTGTGGAGAGGGAAATGATTCACCCGGGCAGGACAATGGAGCAGTGGGAGGCTGGGCATTCATTTGGATCATCTTAGTCCTGGATTAACAGCCTGACATTTAAATTGCATTCTGTTCCTTATCCTTTCCATGCATGTCTCAGTCTTGCTGTAATGTTCCTGCACAGACAGCCTCTCTCACCTGTTTTATCTCTGCTCTGACAGGATCACTTTGGAAGCAGTAAAATACAGACCACTTTGCTCTGCTCTGCTACCCTTTGTACTCACAGGTGCCAAAGGCTCCCATTCCCAGATAAGCTTAAATGCACTAGGGAAGAAGCAACCAGTTTTTAAATCTTGACGTTCTACTTTTTATTTTTTCAGTCTGCCTGCAAAATAAATCCTTTTTCTGGTTGTCAGAACTGAGGTTGGCCTGTGGCTTAAATCCGTGCTGGGCTGCACTGGCTGCAGTCACAGCTGAGATTCATCCCAGGGCTTTTCTCTGTTACATCTTGGAAACTTCAACCCTCCAGGCTTGTGATAAAGAGAGTAAAGAATGTTTGGCAAAGAGCTCAGTGCAAGAGCAAGGTCTGAGTCACTGACAGTGTCAGAACGGGTGGATAAGCCACCCTCCCCTGGGAAAGCCTCTGGCACTGCCTGACACTGACAGAAAGAGGCTCCACCAGGGTTTTTGAAACCATTCTCCTTGTGCTGCTCAGGGAAAGTTGCACTTCATGGTTTGCAGTGGCTTAGGATGAGTGGCCACTCATCCATGATATTTGCTGTATTCTACTGGCAATCCCAGCCATAATTCCTGGGCTGAAAGGAAATTTTCTCTCATGTGTGATTAAAATCTGTGTGACCATCTTTTTAAAAATAGAAGCAAAGGCTGTCATCAGGAGGGTAATATCCTGAACAAGGCATTATAGCACAGACAGCTGCTAAAATGGATGAAAAGGAAAAGAAAGTTTTTGCCTTATCCTCAGGAGCAATCAATTTAATGTGATTAATGTCAATTATTATGAATGAGGAGAGGTTCAGAACTGCAGGGCACTTCAGGTTTAAAGTAAAATTTTGATTAAAGTTTCCTAGACTGTAGAAATGTAATTGGGTAGGGGAAGGAGAGGAATCCTTCCATATATTATAAAACAGTCTGGTCTTGAACATCCTGAAATACAAGATAATAGCTATTAGGTATAGAACAGAAGAACTTCTGTGGAGCTGAGGGTGAAGGAAATACTGAGTTGACAGGCCTGATGTTTTCCTTTTAACAAATGCTATCCTTTTAACAAAATGTTCTTGTGTTTAGTGCGTCACTGTGGCGTGGAGAGATGTGTCAACCCAGTGCCACTGTTGCTTTTAAAGCATTTCTCTTTTCTATCCTTTCACTCCTGTGATGAAAGTTGGAGTCTGTCAGTCTGATAGTCTTGTAACAGCAGCAGAATAATTTGAAGAAATGTAAAATTATGGATAATGATGAAAATAAGGAGCCTCTGGAAAACTTGGCAAGGCAGCTGTCAGGTTGCATGAAAATCATCTTGGTTTTAATGTAACGCAAGTGAAAGGATGTGATAGAAACATTTCTTTGTTCTCTCTTGCTCATGGCCAGTGTAACCAAGTGAAGTGATGCTGAATCACTTTAGAGGGGGTGTTTGCTCTGTAGCTGTAGGTTTTCCAGCACTTCATCCTTGAGACATTTCCAGGAGGTATTTTACAGAGCCACTGGGGTCAGCAGGGACCTCTGGATGGATGGTGGTGACTCTGCCACTGATCATGGCCTGCTGAGCTGGGCCTTTCAGCAGGGTCATTCCCCTCCCTGCCCCTTCACCTGCTCTGGCCTGAATCAGTTTGTCCTGGAGCTTCACTGAAACGAACCTTTGGCAATTGCTTTGCTTTTTAATGTTTGTTTTTGGCAGAGGAATAAGGCTTATGCAGTGATGCCATCCATGTATCCCCTCATCCCAGCCTCCCCCTCAATCCCTAGAGCTTTTAAGCACACACATGGATTTCCATCGGATTTGACAGAGCAGCAAAGTCTCTACATCCAGTTCCTGTAGCTGTCACCAAAACTGGCAGCAGCAGCAGCGAGGCTGGGCAGGGAGGGAGCCTCCAGGGAAGCTCCAGGTGGGCTCTGTGGGCACATCCAGCCCGGAGCACACCCCAGGCCTTGCCTGCCCTCGGCTGCTGCTCAGGCTGAGGTGGTGAAAAGTGCCAAGGAGACGCTGGCTGGGTGTGGGGAGGAGTGATGAGAGTCTGCACATCTGTGAGCAGTCCAATTTTGCTCTCTTTGCTTGCTAAGTGTGTCTTGTAAAGCCTTTTCTTGTCTGTGCTAGACATTCCCTGGCTGTAGGTGCTCTGGACTCTTGCACACTGAGGCTTTATTTTGGTAAAGAGTGCTTCCCACAAGCTATTCAAACACCACAGGGTGTTCCACTACTTCCTTCTGATCACAAGATCTGCATATTTTTTTTACTTGTAGTTGTCTTTTTTCCTCTTCCCTATTTAGCCACATTTGAAATAATTAGTGGGCACACTGCTGCATATATGAATTTTTAGGAGATTTTGTGCTATTCTGTGTTTTTTCCTTTTTACTGTTGCTGGCTCTTGCTCCCAACGTTGGAGGAATTTATGCAGTTAAAATTGCTGAAGAAGTAATTGAGGTCAAGGCTTTGAAGCTACTGCATCTTGGTTGTAAATTATTAATTCCCAAGGCATACAGAAAGAGTGACATTGTAAAATTCATTGTAAAATTGTGTACTTTGTCACACTAGCTGCACTGCTTGCTTGCATTCTGCTCTCCTTTTCATAATGTCTCCTTGGACTACCTTTTACCATTTTTTAGTTGTTTTCAGTTCATGTGCAAACAATTTCTGATTTCCAACTCCTCCACACAATTTTGGAATTATTCTGATACGAAGTTTGTGAGGTCAGTCTTTTGTAGGGAGAAATTACAGCGAAAAAAGGGAAGTTGCTAAGAGTTTATCGTGAGATCCAAGGCTGTGTTAGAAAACAGTTTGGGGTGATAGAAGTACTTCTATCCCCATAGAAACAGTAAAAAAATACTGTTTTAAAACCAGGAACTTCTCATGCCTTTGATTTCTGGGCTGGGTCCAAGGATGTAGGATGCAAATGAATATGTTTTCATTTTCAACCCGTTCGGTGTCGGAATCGGTCAGAAACTGTTGATGGCTCTCAGCCTAGGGCAGGGTAGGGAGCAGAAGGGCTGTTCAGAACTGGTCAAGACAGGGACATCAACAGAGCTGTCCCAGAGCTGCCTCTCACTGTGTTTGCTACAAGCTGGCTTTGTCAGGACCTCATTTTTTGTGTTGTTTGCATTGTAGAATATTTGAGTCAGTGTTGTTGCTTAAATTAGCACGGTCTCATCCTTGCTGTGCTCATCGAGTTTCCTCCTGGCTGGGATCTGTCTCTGTCCTTGGTCCAGTATGGGGTTTTCCACTTAACCCCATCCCCTGGTTTAAATTGATAGCCCTGCACCAGCCCTTGACATCCTGAAATCTCTCTTCCTGCTGGAAAGCAGCTATTTCCAAACATTGGTGAGAACACTGCTTTTTATTTATAACAGTGCAAAACTGTAGTGATGAAAGTGTGACGGTGCTTTTAACCTACTTCAGGTGAAATAAGAAATTCACTTTTTTTCCTGGCTGGCTACTGAATCAAGTATCTCTTCCCTGATTTTTTTTCCTAGAGGGGTTACGAAACACTGAAGAATTCTTTTCATTAAATGCACCCACAAAGGTGTATCTGAAGAACTGAAGTAGATCCTCACCTTTGGCTAACCTCAGCTTTCCTAGCTTTTACCACACTGGAAAAGAATGTAGCCCCAAAAGGCTTTCAAGCTTGATGTGGTTTTTTTGGAAGCTATTTAATTTTTGTTGTGGGGTTTTTATTACTCTCTGATTACAGCTTAATGGCTTATTAAGAACAACAGTTCCATCCCAGTCCAAAAACATCTTTTCATAACAATTCTCCCTGTGAGTCATTGCATTTATTTATCTCCATATTTATTGCAGTAAATCCTTCACTTCCCCTGCTCCCCCAACCACCCTGTTTGGTGTTTGTTGTTCCCGCTGAAACCGTGGCAGCCATGGAAGAATACATCTTTGTTTTTCTGCAGCATTTCTGCATTTACAAATCTGCACTGGGATTTTTCTTGGATTGCCTCCCCATTTTATGTTCTGTGTCCTTGTTAGAGCCTTTGAAAGCTTTTCCCAACAGCACAAAGTGCATTAAATGGCCTGTGCAAATGAGCAACAGCACAGCTGCTAATTGTGCTAACAGATGTAAATAGGGAAACCATTACTCTTCTAATGCTGCAAGTATTTATAGAAACCATTACCCATCTTCCATAACACTTTGATTATGGATGGAGCCTCTCTCAGGTTCAGCAGAGTGGATTAAGCTTTTGCAGATGGTTTGATTTGCTGAGGTAATGTGGAAGAAATGCAGATGTTTTAAAGCTTTTGTTTTAGACGCTTTAGGCAACTTCAGTGGCTTAAAAGGAAAGTTTTTGCTGTTGCATCCTTTAGAAACATCCATGGCTTTTGAAAGGGAACATATGGCAGGAGTGTTCAGTGCCAACAGGGAGTCTGAGCTCTCAGAGCTGTGTTCCCCACATGCCTCACCTGCCTGCTCAGGTTAGTTTGGACATCATTTGTCCTGAGCAGAACATGACTTGCAAAACCCTCTGGCCAGACCCAGGCAGCTCCCATTTCCTCTGTGCTTGTGATTATCCATCAACATCCTGGATCCCAAGGACATAACCTCTCCTGGGAATGAGTGGCATCCTCCTGGGTGGAAGTGTGCCTGCAGCTCAGAGGAGGTCAGCCTCAGAGTGATTTTCCTGAAGGGCTTTTGTGTAACCCTTTCCCCCAGTGGGCAAAGGGACCACTGCCTGGGCAGCCTTGGGAGCCTTGGAGGAGCAGAGGAGACTCCTGCCCTCGGGCACTGAGGGGCCCAGAGAGTCTGGCTCTGCTGTCTCTGCTCCCTGGGTTCACTCCCTGTTTTCAGCAGCCCAGGTGAAATCTTACATGGCAATAAGAGATCTGTGGCAGTGCAGGCAAATCCCAAGTCCTTTGGCACCAGAAAACTCTCCAGCCCCATGGTGGATTTGGACTCACATTGCATTTCATCCAGGGCACAATTTTCTTTGGAGGGTTGCTTTGCTCTCTTCATCGGGCTCAATTCTCTTGCCTTTGCACAAACAGCATTTATCTAATCCATAGCTTGTTCCTCTTCTAGGAACTTCAGAGAGTCCTTCTGTCTCTCCATCTTTCTCCAGTGGCAGACAGCAGAAAGTTTGTGGAAGCATGAGGGAAATGGTTCCTGTTTAAGATGTGAAATCTCAAATGTGCAAATGTGTTCAGTGTGTTAATCAATTGCTGTGTCTCTGCAAGGTACCTTCAGCTTCTCTCTGTCCTGGCAGGCAGGTCAGTGCTTCCCACACCAATTCTGTAACCTACCTCTGTGTGAAGATATTTAAAAAAAAAAAGTCCAAACCTTAGTGTTTCTCTTCTTCTTCACAATGCTGCTCTTTTCCAAGTAGCTGCAGTGATATATTGTGGCTTTGGTATTTTTTTTTTTCCCCTGCAGTAAAAAATTTCACCTTTTCTTTTCCCCCCTCTCAGAACTTGGCTACTAAAAAATCTTCTTAAGCATTTTCTCATCATTTTGCAAAATCACAATTGCTTGGTGTCTAGGAGAGTTTTCAAACCTGAAGTTGGGATCACAGGCCATGAAAATTGATGTGGCTTTGACTGCACCTGCTAAGCAGAGAGCTCGTGGGAGATACCTTTGTATAGGTTTTTCACCCCCCACTCTTCTTTCTCTTTAGAGAACTAAAATTTAATTACAGAGCTTGGAAAACACATCACATAGAGCCTGAGCTAAATAAAACAATGAGAGGGAAATGAGAGCAAGGCAGGAACTTGAATTGTAAAAAATACCCTCATACTTGAGATTCCTGTACTACTCAAAGGTTTCATTCAGCTCCTTTTTAAATGGGAGGGGATGTGTGTGGGTTGGTGGGTGTGAATCCTTATTATTTTCTGCAAGGGGGAAAAGAAAGAAAAGGTGGCTTTCAATATAATTCATGGGGCTAATGGATAGATCTAGCTGGTTATTACATCCTAAAGCCTTGGCTGAGCTGAGTAATGAATGCCATGTTACTGGGGCTCACAAGTCCCCTTTCTTAATCACTTCAGAACCACAGGTCAGGTCCTAGCAGAAATTATTTGGAATTTAACCTTGGTAGTACATGTTGGCTACAGATAGTGTTCTGTTAAAATTGAGCTGCTTTTAAAAAATTATTACTCTTGTGATTACTAGCACAGAAGAGGGAAGGGCAGGAGCAATTGAGCTGTGATCTCTTTCTGTCTCCATTTGAATTCTATGGCATTGTGGATCTAAAGAATGTGAAGGTGGATCAGAAGGTGACAGGATCTGGGTGGTTGTAGTCACAGTGAAGGGACAGATGAGTTAAACTGCACATATTCCTACAAGGACTGGCCAAACAGTGCAGGGTGTGAAATACCAGTAGTGGGTATGTTAAAGATAATAAATTAGCTAAATCTGCTTTGGGGTTTTTTTAATACATATTTTTTTAGGTTTATTTTTGGGTAATCCTTATATCAATTAATTTGTTTTAAATAAATACAGAGGATTCCCAAGGGAGAGTTTCCATCAGAACTTTTCCAGGCTTCTCTGGTAGCTGTCACCAAAGTCTTGTGTTTGCTTTGGATAACTGAGCAGATCTTCTTTGGGTTACAAATTAAAAGCTTAATAAAAGACAAGCAGTTAATAAGCATAACTTGGTGCAGTATAAACAGTTGAAAAAATAAAGTCTCCTCTCCCAGAGCTGCCAAATCAGGTCAAATATCAGTTTTTGAAAGAGTGCCTGGTTCCTGAGTGTGTGTTTCTACATGCTTTCAGAAAGGGTAGAATGGAATTCTCTTCTGGGGTTGAGGCTCTAGAGATCCTTTTCCCCAAGAGGATGCAAATATAATCACAGAACCCCAGGATGGTTTGGGCTGGAAGAGACCCTAAAGCTCATCCCACTTCACCCCCTGCCATGGGCAGGGACACCTCCCACTGTCCCAGGCTGCTCCAAGCCCCTTCCAGCCTGGCCTTGGACACTTCCAGGGCTCCAGGGGCAGCCACAGCTGCTCTGGGCACCCTGTGCCAGGGCCTCACCTCCCTCTCAGGCAAGAATTCCTTCCTAATACCTCATCTAAACCTTCTCCCTTTCCATTTAAAATCATTGCCCTGTGTCCTGTTTATTTTATATATGTTTATCCTTGTCAAGGTTCTTTATTAAACCTCTTTGCACAAACAAAACACCTTTGTTTAAATACAGAGGACACTTTCTTTGGGATGTTATGTCCCTGAAGGGCTTTATGAATCCTTCTTAACCTTCTCATTTCTAGCAGGATTTTGCCTGTGCCTCTTTATAATGCATGCTATGTCCTGCTCTGCTGATTCTTTTGCTTCTGATTATTCAGTGTTGCACAAGAGCAGCTGTGCCCAGAGAGAGGTGCCCCCTGTTAATCAGGAAGTGCTGAGCCATATGGCAGGTGAGGATGGAATATTGCAGCTCTGGGGCCAGCCCCTCCTCCTCCCAGCCCGTTTCACATGCATTCCACAGCCTGTGAATGCATCCCTCCAAGGCCATCAGGTCCTTCAGCCGTGCTGCTGAGTGGCAGTGTGGCTTTCTGCAGCCTTCTGCCTCCTCACTGAGCTCTTGCTTCTCCTCAGCCCCTGCTGAGAGCCCATTTTCCTGTGGATAACTCATGAAGGGACAGAGGGCAAAGCTGAGGGTGCTCTGAGCTGTCTGCACTGCCCTGCTCTTGGATATTGCACACAGGGAAGGTGCAGGTGTGTGTCCAGTGGTGTTCCTCAGCCTTGTGCTCACCTCCACAAGTGATCCATCTTTTGGAGAAGCACAGGAGGGGGAAGCAATGTGCAAGAAGCCCTCAGTGAATTCAGCTTCCACCACAGCTATCCTAACCTGCATCTATGGGTTGAAAGTGCCTGGCTTTGGGAATTCTTTTTCAGCTGAAGATGGCATTGGCTTCACAACGCTAGTTTTTAACACAATGTACAGTTGGAGGAGCGTGGAAATGGGTGTCACACACACTGGTGCCTTCACTAGGTGCCATGTTAGACCAAAGTAGCTGCTCTTTCACCCCAGAAGAGCAGGCAGCCTGTTCCTAAGGAGGAGTGGGATTTCTGCAGCCATATTTGTAACAGGATATTTCTGGCCATAAACTGCATTTTAAACTTTGTTGAGATCCTCAACACTTTGCGTGTAGGTGTGAACATCCCTGATGCACTTGATAGCTGAAGAGTGAAATCACAGAGTTTGTGGTGGATCACAGATTTCCTTTGATCCTTTTGGATTTTAAGCATGGGATAACCTTTATCTTTTCACTGCTAGAAAGGCTCAGCGGCAGAAAACCAAACCATCATGAGGGGAGCTGATGTGAAGTGTTTGAAGCCAGGGACATACAGATGTGTTCCAGGCTTGACTGAGGCAAAAAGGTGATACCTAGTGCTCCTTCCTGGTGTGATGTGATGTCCAGCTCTGGGTAGTCTGGACCAAAACACTTGGGATGTGTTTGAAAGGCATCATTTTATGTATTGGCAAACCTGGAGCTGACAGGTGACATGGCAGCAGGGCCCTGTGTTGTTGTGATCCCGCAGGTCGTGGCAGCAGGATTTTGTGCCCTTCTTAGTAAAAGCAGAGCCTTGGCAGAGGATTTCAGTGCTTCCATGGCCTCTGCTTTCCAGGCAGTGGAACACCAGGACAGTGTTCAAAACCTCCTCATCTACTGCATGCATTGTTTCTTCAGTTGTTTTCTTTTTTAACAGATGTGAATACATAAATTCCCCTGTACATAAAGGTTTTCCTGCTTTATATTCCAGCAGCACACAAAAAGGGGAGCTGGAAATGCAGCAGAATGCACTCTGGAGCACAGCCCCCTCAGGGTGTTTGGGTGGAACATATTTAACATAAACCAAGCTGTAAGATTCAGGCTCAGAATAACACTCCAGGAATGTGGTGTCTGCCTGGCATCCCAGCTTGCACAGGGATCACAGAATTTCTCTTGCTCAGCATCTCTGTGCTTAGTAAGCACAGACTACCAGGACTGTGTGGTTTTCCCTGGATACAGAGGTTATGGAATAACAGGCAGTTTGTGTGTTCCTAAGCTGGGAGCTGGTGATAGCAGATGCTTTTTGCACTTCATTCCCCAGTGGAGATCCCTGCGGAGCGCTCTGTAAGCATTCAGGGCTCTCAGGGAGAGCCGTGGGGCTTTCCCTTGCCGGGAGCTGGGCGCTGCCAGTGGCAGCAGGGGGTGCAGCAGCACCTTCCCCCGTGAGTGCATCCCTGCAGTGCCCAGGTGACGCTGCCTGTGCTTCCCCCTAGGATGACTTTCGGAATAAAGTTGAAGATTACATTAAGCGCTACGCGAGATGATGAAGGGGGAGCGATGGCGGCGCCGCGGCTCCGCCCCACAGCTGTGCTCAGCTTCAACAGCAGCCAAACCAGCCCGGATTGCACCAGTCCCGTGTCCATGTTGTACTGAAGAAGAAAACTAACTTCATAACCTGTCCATGTTCAAAGGAGAGTTCAGCATAAATACAGCAAGAAATTGTGTCTGTTGGTTGAAAGTTGTCTGCTTCCTTTTACAAATGTTTACTCTTCTGAACTGTACTGTATATCCTGTTGATGAGATATGCTTGAGAAGTTAAAAGAAATCACTATTGAAATTGTAATTACACTTTTTTTAAAAAACTCTTGCCTAATCTGGAGGGGGGAAGGGAAAAAACCCAAACAACCCAAGCAGAAAAGGTGGCGTGTTTTTGGAACACTTTGAGTTGGCAATAAATGGTCTCCTGTGAACCAAATCACAAAACTGTTGCCTTTGATGAGCAGAAACAAAATGAGCTATTTCTAAGAGTCACTCAGCTGAGGCTTAGAGCTTGCCAGAGTGGAAGTGCAAAATGAGATTCTAATTCTGGTATTGAAATTCTCAGTGCTGTTTAATCTAAGTATGTTTTTGTCACAGTTTGGAATTTTTACATTGTTAATTTCAGGCCCTGTTTGGGCTACAGTAATTTTTGTTTGCTTCTATTCATTGTGTGCAGTAGTTTAAAGAAATACAGGCTAATACCTAACTTAAATACATGTTTAGTATTAGTAAAATTATATATATATATATAATATATATTATATATTTCTGAGAAATAATTAATGAAAAGGAGATTTTTAAGAAATCTGCCTTTGGCCTTCCAATCTGGATGTGGTGAGGGAACATCAGATGCTGTTTGATCTGATGAATGTAAATTTAGGCACCTGGAGAGCACCTAATTGTGTTCTCCAGATTCCTGCACTGAAAGGGAATGACACAGCTGGAGCCACAGCACATTTCCCCCACTTGTGCACACTTGGCTCTGGTGCTTTGGAAAGATGTGATGCTGCAATTGCCTCTTCTGTGAGGAGCTGGGTGGCTCTGAGAGCCTGCAGAGGAGAGCAGCACGTACCTCAGGAGCAGCTTCAGAGCTCCCTGGGCATCCTCCAGTGCTGGGATCACTCAGAGGAGCTGATGGAGCCCAGCTGAGCTTTTATAAACCAGAGGAATAAATGTTTGTGTGGCTTCATGCAGAGCAAGTGTGTGTGTGTGACACTTGGGCATTGACTGTTGGGGTTTTGTCCCCCCTCATTCTTCCCTGCTGTTCCTCTGCTGCAGGCACTGGAGGAAATGAAAACAGTCTCATGAAACTGAAACTTGTGTGTTGAGCTTTCCCTGTGCCTTTTCCTTTACAGCTTCACAAGCTCCTGTAGCTGTTGCTGGAGGCCTGGGAAAGCAGGGAGGTGAAATGCAGGGATTGGCATGCAGGAGGAGAGCTTCACCTGCAGATAATACTCACAAGGAAACACAGAGCAGCCCAGTATTTTAAGCAGGCAACTGCAGTGAGAGAGCTTTGCTGCCAAAAGTTGTGTCAGCAAAGGTAAGGAGTAAAACAGAGAAGGAGCAAGGTTGGGAAATACATCCAGGTTTTGCTTCTGGCATTAGGAGGGTTCCTCTCATTCTTGAGCTGAAAACTGAACGAAGGTTGCTGTAACAAAGATTTTGCTGCAGAGACACCCTGCTGGTGTTAGCACCTTGCATCGTTCAGGAGGAGGGGTCTCAGTCCCCATTTCTTGGACTGTCACCGTGGATGGCTCCCCTCTCATGCCAGGCAGCTGCTGCTGCTGTGCCCAGCACTCAGCAAAGCCAGGGTGCTGCTCAGGGAGAGCCTGTCCAGGTACAGCCATCCCTGCCTCTCAGAACTGTCTGTTAACCCCTTCCTTGTATTGTTGCTTGCCTGGAGCAGATGAGCAGAGTAGTAAAGTTTGGATACTGTACAAGAAGGTCTGAGCATTGGTTTGTGCTCATCCAGGACACGGGGCGGGGAGGAATCCTAGATCTCATCACCTCACAGTCCAGGAAAATAAAGGGAATTTTTCTTGAACATGAGGAGAGTGTGGGAGGGTTATGTATTTACAGAAATATATATTTGCTTATATGTATTTTTATGTATATTTGTATGGATGCAACTAACCTGTGCTTCTGCCAGGATCATAGACTGGTTTGGGTTAGAGGGGGTCTGGGCTGGGTGGGCCAGGCAGAGGGCTGCGTGTCCCACTAGGATTTTGGGGGATTTTTTGGGAAATGTGAGAGGCAGGAGTGAACAGCCTGGTGTCCCTAGGGAATCCCTTCCTGAGCCAGCAAGGCACTGAAGGGGTCTGGCGTGGACCAGAGCTGTCGGGGTAGGTGCTGCCCAGTGTCCCTGCACTGGAGCTGACCCCACTCCTGGGCCTGCCCACCCCCACCCAGGGGCCTCCCAGGGACCCCCCTGCCCCAGCCAGCACCCAGAGTGGGGAGCAGCACCGTGGGGGTCTCTGGCATCACAGAATGGGGGCACTGGGGGCGAGGCTTGACCTCAGCCCTCACAGAGACAGGCACCTGGTTTATTCACGTATTTATTCAGGTAGGAAAAGCACCTTATTCCCATTCCGTGTCAGCCCCAGGGCACCACCGCAGACTTCCCCGCGTTGTTCCCCACCTCCCCGGCGAAACCCAGCCCGTGAAGGCTCGTCCTTGTGCAGGACCGGGGAGAAGATGCCTTTCCACGTGTGGGGGAAACCCAAAACCGGGCAGAGAGAGGAAGCCGAGGGTGTTCAGGCGGCCAGGCCCGCGGGGCTGGCAGGATTCCACCTCCCCGCAGCCCCTCGGGGTTTGTTTTTCCTTTCAATTTTTCCTGCTCGGCACGGGCAGCGGCTGGGACCGGCGGAGCAGAGCGCGGCCGTGGCGGTGCGGGGCGAGCGGCGCTCCTCCATTCCCAGCGAGCCCCCGCGGCTGCCCGGCACCCATCGCTTCCATGGCCTTGATCGGGAAACCGCCGAGGAGGGGCGGTGGCGATGCCGTCGCTGCCTCGGGGGCTCGGTATCCTCCGCGATGCTCCTCCGGGCAGGCTCTTCCCCAACACCGGGCACGTCCCAGGGGAGCCCCCCGGTCCCTCCCCTACACGATGCCCTCGCTGCGTTTGCTCCTCCACACCACGAGCGCCGTCATCAGCAGGGTGACCAGCACGGGCAGCACGATGAAGGGACACAGCACGCCGTTCGGGGGGTCGTGCAGCGCCCGGCCCGACGGGGAGCAGTTCCTGAAGTATTGTCTGTGCACGGCCACGAAGAACTCGTCCACCAGCCGGTTGGGCCAGTAGCAGTCGAGGCGCTCGGCGATCAGCGCCGTGCAGTTCGTCAGCTCCCCGTAGGTGCTGCAGGGGTGGTGCATACATAGACACATTATATAGAGTGTATGTAAGGCACAAAATGCATACTGCATAATTCCCAATATATATGAAGGCGATATATCCCTCCCTGTGCAATATATTACAGAGGTGTGTACTCGAGATTGTACTACAGCCCTTATTTGAGTTCTTTTGAGTTTACAGCTAGCCCTATAAAAATATATAGTGGGTTTTTGAAAATTTATGCAGCCTATAAAAATATATAGGGTTTTGAGTTCATAGCTGGAGAGGTAAAAAGATAACAGGGTATTTTAAATTCCCACCAGGTTTTGCCACTTTGATGGCAACTTTTAAGTGCTCACCCATTGCCAGAAGCAGTTTTCATTTATGGAATGAGGTGGTGGTGGTGGTTTAATTTACAGAAGGAAATGAAAACAGAAATAGTATTTACAGGAGTACAACGAAGGAAATACTTACAACGAAGTAAGTTTGGGGGGTTTTTGGTTGCTTTGTGTTAATTTTTGCAGGATTTCCTGGCTGAACTGGCACTGTTAGAAAATACAGGCCACGTTTTTTAAGCAGACTTTCAGGAAACCCATCCCAGCCTGGCCTTCAGAGAGCACCATCCTCCAGCCTGTGGGAGTTCAGTCCAAAGGGGGACAGAAATAAGCACACTGAATCTACTTTAAAATCTCCTTTAATTTGCCTTAAACTGGGGAGGCTGCACAGAAACCAGCTGGGCAGGCCCACAGCCCAGCCCACCCCTCTATGACCAGCAAGTCCATTTTTCCATGTTTTAAAAAAATACCTGGAAAACCAGGAGCAGCCCTGGGGCAGAGACACTGTCCCTGTGGCAGGCCATCCAGCCATCCTCTGGAATCTCTAAACCCACCCTGCTTTGAAAACTCCTATGCATCAAAACACAGATACAAATTTCCCCCCTCCTATCCCAATTAGTCACGTCTAATCCTGGAGAAGCACAGCAAAGCAAACCCCAGCTCACCAATTAAAAACCTGCCTGAGGGAAGGAATATTTTAGAAGCAGCTTCCCAGCCACTCTCCACAGCCCCTGTGCAGCTCCTCAGCTGGGGTTTGGGGTTTTGGGGCAGGCTGTGCCCACACGGCCAGAGATTTAATTAACGGGGCCTGCAGCTGCTCAGAGCTTCTGCTCAGCATCCCAATGTGCCAGATTAACATTTCCCGTTCCTCAGCATCCTTGGGAGATCTCAGGAGCTGCAGCATCTTCAGGAACCAGCAGGAAAGTGTTAACAGGCAAATAAAAGCTATTTTTAAAGCTGAAGGGCCATAGAGCAGCTGGCTTAGCCCTTCCCTGGCTCCAACTGCGCTCCCATGGGGATAAATCCCTGCTCCCATCACTCTGTGAAGACATGCAAGGAACCAAAGCCCAGAGGTGCCAGCAGATGAAAGGATAAACTGTCCCTGCCCTTTCAGGGAGGCAGCAGCCCTATCCCAGCACTCAGCCACCTCCACACTGAGGAGGGAGCCGAGGGGAGGAGCTGGGCAGCCACAGCCCCACGGGCAGGACGGGACGAGGAGGTGTGGCTGTGACTGAGGGAGGTCCCTCCATCCTCATGGGGTGCCTTAGCACGCCCTAAGTCTCTTGTCCCTTTTATTTTTGCTGTTTTCACTGAAGCCCCCTGCTCCAAGATGGCATCCTCAGCAGGAGCAGGGTGGCACCACGGGCACTGCCCCCTCCTACTCGGCAAGGCTGGGTGCTCTTCAAGAGCCCCTGTCTGCCCTTGGCTTTCACAGAGCAAACCTGACCATGGCACTTCTGTCCATGCTCAGCAAAGCTGAGCTCTCAGCTATGGCCAAGTGCTCTCATTTCTCCCACTTTATCTCACAGACCCCCAAAGGGCCCTGGGAGGCTCCATCATCTCCTGTCCATCCCAAATGCACCCACTCACAGGGCACTGGGGACCTTCCTGACACAATGGCAGCAACCACTGGCTGGGAAGGGATAACCAGGGTTAACCAGGGTTAACCAGGCTGCTTCCAAAGCCCTGTCAGACAGGATCAGGAGCCCTCTGGAGAGCAGCAGTGTTGATGCCTGGGCCTGAGTGTGCTCTTCCCTGCCACAGCTGTGGTGAACATTCATCCCCCTGTGCCTCTCTCACGAGCAGGGCCACGTTGGTGTGACAGCACCATGCCAGCCTGGTCCCACTGGGAATTCAGCCTGGGCTGCTGGTGAGATACCTCAGGGAGCAGGGGTGGTTTTCCTGCTCAGCTCTGCCCTATTCTGGCCACCCCACAGCCCAGCCCCGGGAAGCTGTGCCCCCACACAGCAGGGCAAGCTGAGCCAAGCCCCAGAGGCTGCAAGGATGAGCCTCAGCCACAGAGCTGAAACTCTGGAGAGAGGCTGAGCAGGATGCTCTGCCTAAGTGGGGGTAAACCAGCTGGAACTTCACCCTGTTTGTGAAAGTTCTCACGGATGGATGGAGAAAGAGAGTCATGATTTGCCCACATGGATAACATCAATCTCTGCTCAGTAATTATTGTGCTCATTTCAACAGCTTTGCTTCAATATTGTTTCAATAAATAGGGCAGTATATGTAACTACCTCTGTAGTAAACTGGATCTGGCCATACCAGACCCCACCCCAGGAAACTGAGGGGGCCCTTTCTGCATTCTCCTGACTCAACAGGAGGGCCTCCCAAATAAATTTTGTCCCAAGCTTCCATTCCACCCCTAGCTAACCTGGAGTCAAGCTTTCAAACAAGCCCACAGCTCATCTGCAAGCCTCCATCTCCTCCCCAAAAACACTAAGCAGCTGCTCTAGGATAGCACTGGGAAGAGGGTGGGCTTTCCCAAACAACCCCACCACTGCCAGGAGACAGACACCTGAAAAGCCCTGAAAAGCTCGCCTGTGCTTTCTCCCGTGCCCAATGTCAGCTGCAGTTGGAACTGTTTTCCTGTCACCATGGAAATGGTTTGGGTTTAAAGGATGCTGGGGATGGACTGGGGATGCAGGCAGGACGGGGATGGGGCTGGGCACTGGTGGGAAGCAGTCAAAGAACGAGTTAGGGTTTGATGACATCTGAATGTTTACACTGCTGCAAATCCTAACAAATTCCTCTGGGATTTTTGTTTTTTACCACTGCAGCCAAGACTGGAATTGGCTCTGGCATTTATTCCTTTACAGCACTTGGATGTTGCACTAGGACTGGGGTTCACAGGATTGACAGCTCTGTCTTTCACCTTGAGTATCCTGGTATTTCCCACCCTCCCTGAATTCTTTGCTTCAGAAGGGAAAAAAAAAAAATAATACACCACAAGGCTTCGCTTTTGCTTGGCAAATTGAAAGAAAACATTGATTTCCTCCTCTGCAAGGCTGCAGGGTGAGCCTGGAGCCAGGCTAAAGGGGTATCCAGAAGGGACCTGGCAAGCTGAAGATAAATAAGTAGATAATGAGATAATGAGAGAATGGATCAATCTGTTTTCTGTAAATAATGGATAAATAACCTGAAGACAGAGTGTGAGTGTGCTGACAGCTGGGAGAGCAGCTCCAGCCCCGCCTGCAGCTCTCAGAGCAGCACCATCCCCCCGGCGAGCTCCTTCCCGCGGGACGCCGCGGCCCGGGGAAAGCATTCCAGGGAGATTTTCAGGAATGCCACAGGGTGGGTATATTTGGGATGAAGATGCCTGGAGTGACACGGGCTGGAGTGACACCCGCAGCTGTGGCAGCGCTGGGCACCGTGAGCATCCCCCTCCTGCAAATGCATTCCGTGGCCACGGCCTCCAGCCAAAGCTGAGCGGGAAGAATATCCCCAAGTCATGGGCTCCTGCTGACGCACCCGCGGGTGGGCAGCGGCACCCGAGCCCTCCACAGCCCTGAAATAGCTGCTGAGGGAGACCACAGCTAATCCCCCTGCCTCAGCCACCACGCTGAGGAAGCTGGAATCAAAATAGCCAAGCTGATCTTTGGGATAATTCATGGGGCACAGCTGAGCTCCTGGCCAAAGCAGCTCGGCCACCACACGGAGTGGAGGAGCCCTCGACACGGAAGATCCCAAGATTCAGCTCCAGTCTGGCTTTTGAACTCCAGAGCAGCCAAAGCATGCAACACAAGTTCCCTCAGTCTGTGAGAAAAACTTGTGTATCAAAATCCACCCAACTTCCTTAAATAAGCAACGCTAAGAAAAGCCAGCAGAGCTCCAGGGGGTTGGACAAACCTTCCCAGAGAGTTGGTCCACACAGCCCAACCCCAGCTCACCCAAGGCTCCCGCTCCAGAGACCCCCTGGCTACATCACGCCAGCAGGAGCAGCAGTGCAAGAGCTCAGCTGATGCCTCTGAGATGGGAGCAGCAGGACCAGTGACCCACCATTACAAACTCTGCTGGGACACTTCATTAATCCAGATGTTCCCATCCTGCCATCCTCAACGGAGCAGGAAATGATGGGGCTCAGGGGCATTTCCCTGCTAAATGCTGCACGCAGGAAATCAGAGTTCCAAACACATGGTGGCCCAGAGGCAAAACCTCCCAACACTTCTTGTTTCAGACAGGTTTCACACATTGAAATGCCTTGCCTTGGGGGAAGATCTGGAGAGAACAGGCTCTAGGCAGGTGCTTCATTTCCATTTCTTTGTCCCACACCTGGTGGAAGACAAAATCCTTCCCCTAGAGCCAGAGGGTGACAAGCTAGCTATGCCACCCCCTGCCCACTCCTGCTGGGACATCTTCCCTTTCCCCAAAAAGGGGATGGTGATTCCCACACACATCCAGGGAGCAAGGTGTTGAGCCCACCCAAACCCCATATCCTTGCAGCTGATTTACTGCAGTAACTGAACTATTTCTACCCAATTTTTCCAGTGTCCTGAGGGCACAAGAGGATCAGAGGAATGTCATCTCTCAAATAACCCTGAGCCATGTGTTTGCAGGGACTCAGGCAATCAAATTAAACCCTGTGAGCTTATCAACATTTCCTCCAAGTGCCTCAAGGGTAACGAGTTTAGCTGAAGCTATTTAGGAGACAAACAGGACATGTGAGATAAAGAACAAGATGGTGAGGGCTGGAACAGCATCAGCAGCCCTGGGCATCTCAAAACCAGAAACCTCCCACAGTCTTTCAGGTCTCTTTTCTTCCCCTCCATTCTGCCACAGATCAAGGGGAAGAAAACCCCAATAGAATGTTTAGAGTCACAGAACAGTCATCGAATCAAGGTTGGAAAAGACCTCCAAGGTCTTGGAGTCCAACCTTTGACCAAAAGATGGATACACATACGTGTGTAGGTTTTAATTTCACACAGAAGAAAGGGCCATGAAGCAGAAAATCACAAACATCTCACAAAACCTCTTAATTTTTGTGCAAAGCACTCTCAGGGCACACAGCACCATCTGCTCCCTGTTTCCAGCTGACCCCATCCCCACTGGTGTCACATGAGCTCATTTTTGTTCCACTGCTTCATTTTCCCAGGGAAAGGCACACCATGGAAAGTCAGCTGAAAGGGGAAAGAGGGAGTTTATTCTCTCCAAGCCCTCACACCAACAGCCAGCCACTCCTGACCAGTCTTTCAACCTCTGTCAAGACCATCGCAGCAGATTTACACCACGGTGGTACCAAAGATTCAGCTCTGCTGATTATAAACAGGAAAGAGCTTATCCAAAGAAAGCACTGTTTGCAATAAAAATAGAACCAAACCCAAAGGAAATCCCCCCCAAAAAATCCAACAAACCCCTGCAGAGCAGAGTATTCCCCACTGTGACACTGCCTGAGCAGGGTCCCCTTTGCAGCCTCCTCATCCCACAGAGATGCTCCCGAGCATTCCACCAGGGAAGCAAGGCTGCATCTGCACTGCTCCCAAGCCGTAAATCACGGCTGACTCCCTGACACTGATTACAAACAGGAGGCTTAGCAGGCGGCTGCCACTGCCATACCATTCCAGCCTCTCCCTCTAGTTGCTTGGAAAAATCAACAGACAACTTCTGGAAGCAGGGGCTGAGCCAGCAGCTCTGGTGGGACAGTTTGGGATTTTCTCACAGTGAGGGTTTGAGGACATCTCGGTGGGTTACAGGTTTTCACGCTGAGTCAGGGTGTTTTGAAGGGTCTGCAGAACCAGGGTGCTGAGAAAAAATGAAAAACCTCACAGAAAATACATCCATCAAACTGTGAGGCACAGCAGCCCTCGTGATGGGGAGTGTATGCCAGTCTGCCTCTTCATTAACCCATCAATTTCCAGCACACAGCAGAGCCATGGTCCTCTCCTACTGGAGCTCCACTGCTGTGTGCTGGAGCATGACCACCACCTTGACTTCCAAACCCTGCTTAGGCTGGGCTCCTTGAAAACCCCTTTAATCCCAGAATGGCTGAGGCTAGAGATGACCTCTGGAGACCCACCTTGTCCAAATGCCCCTGCTCAAGCAGGGCCACCTACAGCTGGCTGCTGATAACCATGTTCAGCTGGTTTTTTAGTATCTCCAAGGATGGAGATTCCACATCCTCCTTGGGAGATCTGTGCCAGTGTCTGGCCACCCTCACAGTGAAAACACATTTCCTGTGGCCAGAGGGGACCTCCCATGCCCCAGTTTCTGCCCACGTTTTCCCACCAGGACACTCTCCTGGCTCCTGTTCAACCTGGTGCCCACCAGAACCCCCAGGTCCCTTTCTGGTTTCTCTCTGCTCTGGTGCCCGGGGCTGTTCCCCTTCCGGTGCAGGACTTTGCCCTTCCCCTTGCTGACCCTCAGGAGGTTCCCAGCTTGCTGAGGAACTAATGAAGAGCTCAAGGACAGTGCTGACCCCTGTGGTACACCCACAGGTAGATGCCCCTGTGGTAGATGCTGCAACCAGCGTCTGGCCAGTGATCAACACCCCCAGGCCTGGCTGTTCTGGCACTTCCCAACCCTCCTCATCCAGCACACACAGCAGACAGTGCCAAAAACCTCACCAGAGCCTGGGCAGACAACATCCACTGCTCTCCCCTCCAAGCCCTCCACATGTGACCAGGCTGAGAAACCCCTCAGGGACCCGGCAGGGAGAGCGCCAGGGCAGCATCAGCAGCATAGCAGGGTGAAATCAGGCTCTTTCCCCCCGGTGCTGACAGCCCCCCAGCCCAAAATCCCTGCGGGAGCAGCGAGGGAGGAGCAGGGGGAGCAGCGAGGGAGGAGCAGGGGGAGCAGCGAGGGAGGAGCAGGGGGAGCAGCGAGGAGCAGGGGGAGCAGCGAGGGAGGAGCAGGGGGAGCAGCGAGCGAGGAGCAGAGGGAGCTCACTTACCCCACGGTCTCGTCCCAGTCGCACCAGAGGCGCTGCCCGATGCCCTCCATGCTGAGCTGGAACTGCCTGAGGCAGTAGTGCCGGATCATCCAGCCGTAGTCGGCCTCCTGGCACGCCGTGGCCGCGATGAAGTGCTGGGCTGCAAGACAGGCGGGGCTGTCAGGCCCTGCTGGGGTCACTGCCCTGTCCCCCGGCCCCACAGCCCTGCCAGGCACAGCTGACCCCAAAGCCCCCACAGCCCTGCCCAGCACAGCTGACCCCAGAGCCGGCCCAGCCCCTCAAGGCCTCCTTCCCTCAGGTTGGTTTCCCTGCCCGCGCCCCGGGCACGCTGCTCCCTCCCAAGTGCCTGGTGCTGCTCAGTTATTCAAGACATGCTGGTATCTCATGAATTAGTAAGGACGTGGATTTATTCTCTGCTGATCACCCAAAATGCCTCTGGACTTCCGATGTCCAGGTTTGGAGCTTAAAAAACAAGTAAGGGTGTGGGGGAAGCTGGGGAATAGGAGAACCCTGCTGCTGAGCCCTGAAAAATGACCTGCATGGTGCCATGCTTGGGAACAAGTATCCACTTCTGATGGGGCACAGGGACAGACACAGGGAAATTCATCAAATCCATCCCTGGCTGCACAGTGCTGATTGAATTCCCTCCTGGGAACGTGTCCCTGCAACTGCTTTAAAAACAGGGAAGGATAAGGTGCTGCTTTACAACCTCATGCACAATCAGTGCAATGTTGCTGGTGAGGGGAAAGAGAAAGGACAGTGATGCTACAAAGGGAAGGGGAAAAAAAACCTTTGAGGGAATGATTTAGTGAGCCTGGCTATAAATAACAGCTCTCCCTTGGTCCCAAAGTGCCAGCTAGTGCCTTTGCAGCTCCTGGAGTGCATTGCAGGCAGGCACCACATACCAGATCTATTTTTTGCTACGTGTGAATAACTCTGTGCTTTATTTTTATCTGATTTTTTTAACACAACAGAATTGAGCTGCTTATTTAGTGGGCAAGGGACATCACCATGTCCCATCCCTCTGCAGCCTCCAAAATCCCTGGAGCACTTAGGTACCAGCATCCTATGGCAATGGGTGGTATGTCAGGACCTGGTGGGAATTTGGGTGGGAAGGGCCCCCCAGAGCCTTGGCTGATGTTTCTGGATGGGTGCAGGGCTCCCAAGCTGCCTCTGACAGCAGCAGCCACTTTGGCCTGACTTGAGATAAAACCATGGGAGTTACTGAGCCAAGAGAAACTGAAGAGCATTAAACCCTCACTGTTGCAATAATAAAACTGAGTTTATTGAAATCTCAAGCTCTGCCTAGCTGATACGAGCCAGGGGCACAACCTGGCTGGATAAACCCTGCTCCCAGATGGGAGGATCTGACATGCTTAAGCAAAGCACCAAGAGAAGAAGCAGCAGAAGAAGCAGAAGAAGCAGCAGAAGAAGAAGCAGAAGAAGAAGCAGCAGAAAAAGCAGAAGAAGAAGCAGCAGCAGAAGAAGGAAAGGTGCAGTAATTTTACATGAGGCAAATCTGAATGATTTAAGGACTGCAGATCTCAGTCCAGGCAGGCTCAAGGATGATTGATGGCCAGGAGGCTTTTCTCCCCTTCCCATCCCTTCCAATCTGATGAGTCAAGTGAAGGAGAGCACGGCTGAGCGAGCACCAGCGCCCAGGGGAGGCTCAGGAGCACCCCGGGGTCACCCCGCGGTGACATCCGTGCACTGGACTGTGAAGGACAAGTGTCCTGGAAATACCAGAGCCATCACTTGTCTGGACGAGCAGCTTGCAGAGAAAATGCTGCTGGGAATGTGTCAGGTGCAGAGCAGGAGAGCACAGCAAAAGGACAAGGGAGGGCAGGGGAGGAGAAGGGATTAAAAAGCAGCTGGATGAGCAGCCAAGGGCATTGAGGAGCACGGAGAAAACGGAGCCAGGAAGGAATGAGGGAGACACACAAAGCACTGGGAGAAGCTGAGGGAGATGCAGCCACTTGAGGAAGTTCAGCAGCGATGCAGTAGGAGGAGAGAGAGAAGCAAAGTCAAGCAAGCACGGCCGGGCTGCATTTTGCCTGGCTTTGCTCCTCCCCATTCCCATTCGGGATGAGCCCGGAGACAAGCTGTACCACAGCCATCCTCAGGGATGCCCAAATGTTTCCTGATCACCACACAGCTGCTTGTGCAGAGTGAACCTGGAGGAAAACACCTTCACCTTGAGTGGAGAGAGGAGAAACGCTGAATAAACGATGGGGAGGAAGCAGCCACAACTTGGCTGTAAGCAGTAGCAAGCCAGATAGCCAGCATGAAAATCAGCCCTACTGTTAAGAGAATAAAACAATCCAAACCAAGTGAAAGCCAAACCCTGGGGAGCTTTAGGCACTTGCCAATCACAGCAGCTCAGAAGATGCAGCTCTGCAGGCCCTTCAGAGGCAGGTGAGCACCTTGCTGTCCCCCCTGGCAGCTCCTCAGTGCTCCCCAGGACTCAGCCTGCCCCACCAGGACCCGCTCCTGGAAGATGCCTCTCCCACACCTACACAGGGACTCTGCAAATCCCTTAGCCCAGGGACTGGGAAAGCAGAGCCAGTGACCTTTTCCAAGGACATCTGATTGTGGACATGGTGAAGAGCTCTTTTGTTTCACACCCGAGGGCAGCAGGGCCCAGCAGGGCCCGTTGTGTCAGTGCTGCGAGGATGGAGCTGGGCACGGCCAGGCAAAAAAGCTCTTTTGTTCCCTGCTGACCAGGAGAACTGACTTCAGCTGTAATTGCACAATTTAGGGTCAAAGTGAGAAGCTCCTGCCACATTCCCACGTGGTCCCCACCTCACCCCACAGATCCCTGCTGCTTCACAGATTTTCCCCCAGCCCCACTTCAGACTGGGACAGGCTCAGGGTTTGTAAGAACAGCGGGGAAAAAAAGCAGGGAGGGATTTTTGTATCTCCTAGCTCTCATTCCAGAAGGTTTTCCTTCTGCCCTGCTGATGGAGATGGTGTAAGTCAGCTGCAGTGAGCTGTAAATAACTGAGCTCCGGAGCAGTCACAGCTCTGAACTCAGCAGCATCCATCTGTGAAGGCTGCAAGGAGCTCCTGAAGAACTGAGCTCCAAAACTCGACTGTACCAAGGCTCAGCTGCCTCCAAAGACTCCCCTCTCATGGGCCCCTGGCACTGCCATTCCCTCAGGAGAAATGGTCTTGGGAGCTGCAGGAATGCAGTGCTCCTCTGGGAGCATCCCACTGGGGCCATACAGAGCCTCCAAAGGCCACCCTGGTCTTTAGGTGCCACACGGAGAATCACAGAATCCTGGAATGGTTTGGCTCAGGAAGGGCACTGAAGTTTGTGCAGTTCCCATGGGCAGGGACACCTTCCACTAGCCCAGGCTGCTCCAAGCCTCAATGGCCAACTTGGCCTTGGACACTGCCAGGGATCCACAGCTTCTCTGGGCACCCTGTGCCAGGGCACCACCACCCTCCCAGGGAAGAATTCCTTCCCAATATCCCATCTAACCTTGCCCTCTGGCATTGGAAGCCATTCCCTCTGCTCCTTTCATGAGAATTGCTGATGAACAACCTCCCCTGCTGAGAGAATCCCTGATTGCCTGTTAAAAGATGCAATATTAAGGACCCCTCGTTTGCCTCCTCACAGGAAACACCTGGAGAGCAGTGGTGAGGGGGTGATTGGAGGGATGGCTTTTGCAGGCATCCCAAATCCTCATGATTGCCCTGGGATTGATGTCCTGCAGAGTCCCAGCTGGCATCCACCAGGACTCAGCCTACTGAGGGTTAGCTGCACAAAGCCTGTCACACACTTATTGCAGCAGAAAAAGTGCTGGTCCTGAATCGTTACAAAAATTTCAGGAAGAGGGAAGACAACTGGACTTTCCTACACTGCACTTCTCAGAGCTGGAGCCTGGACCAAGAGCTTGTGGCCACCCCTCCAGAAACAGCTTGGGGACACCACCCCTCAGTGAGCCCACACATTTGTCACAGTGATGGTTCACCAGCAAAAAATCCCTGAGCTTTCTGTGCAATAAACATCCTGCACTTCACATCAGTATCCCTCTGCACAATTCCTTGCTCTCTGGCCTTTTTCTCCTCAGTGTTCCAGGAATCCCAGGAATTTTTGGGCTTGTCTTGCAGGGATGTGCAACCAACCCCCCAGGGAAGCAGAGGCAGGGAGGACCATGGAGCCTGAGAAGGGATTTGGGAATTTCAGACTGGCACAGCATGGGATATTCCCATTTCCCAGGCATTTCTGCAAGTACCCCTGATGGTGCTGGGTGAATGATAAAACCATTTGACTACACATGCAGAGAATTCACCAGACCATCCTGCTGGACTGTCAGGATATTTTTTTGGGGGGGGAAACTCTTGAGGGCTTCATAGCAAAGAGCAGGGAATAGGCAGATATTCATCCAGAAGCTGAACCCCAAAGATGGCAGATAAATGCCAAGTGACACTCACAGCAGGGCTGGCACTGGCACACCAGCAAAGCTCTGGGCTCTGGGAACAAACACCCCAGTATCTTCCCTTGGGCTTCTCCCAAATTCTCAGACCTCCCCTGTGAAATGATGAGTGCTCTCAAGAAGCCCCAGATGGAAACAGGCTGTTTTCCTCTGCTCTTCAAAGGTGGTGGTTTTGCTGTTTTATTGTGAACAAGCCTCCTGGTCTGGACTTGGCTGCAGAATAAAAGGCTCACAGGAGGGTGGGGAGAGGACATGAGGCAGGAGGCAGAAGATGAGTGTGAACAACCTCCCAGTTTGCAGCCACAAAAATGGAAAATTTGGCCCTTCCAGCATCTGCAGAAGCCTGGGAAGGGTCTGGTACCCTCTGTTTAAAAGCACCTTCCAGTGGGGCTGCTCCTGGCAGCCACCAGCTCAGCAGAGGCTTCAGAGCCTGCAAACAGCCCTTGGTTCACCAGGAAAAAACAAAGCTGGTGTTTAGCTGAACGCTTTTTTTGGCCGGAAAAGTGCAGCTGTTTGGCTTGGGGACAGCAGGGTGGCTGGCCCGGCCCCGCGCCTTCCTCAGGAGCCTCTGCCCCCGCTCCTCCTGCTGACAGCCCGCGCCGTGCCCGCCGCCAGCCGAACCCCCAGCGCCGGCAGGGCTGTTTCCGTCCGGGATTTGCACGGGGAAGGGATTTTGGAAGCCTCTCCTCCCTGCCCCGCTGGCTCCGGACGGGGCTGGGATCCAGCAGCGGCTCCAGGGGCTGTGGAGCAGCTTGGGAATGGAGATGGATCAAAGGCTCCGAGCCCTGCAGGTGATGAAGGGGGAGACAGAGACCTGCCCGGGACCATCCCATCCCAAATCTGCTCACGGACGCTTCAGGAGCATCCTCAGGCCCCCAGACCTTCTTCTGCCTCCCGTGCCGCTGTTGTGGCACTGCCCCTTAACCTGCAGGACTCCCTCTCCCCACCCGGACACCCAGGATGCAAATGAAAAGGGAATTCATGGCATTTGGGGGTTTTTCTGTGCTGAAAGGGAGGGGGGTTTTCCAACACGCCGCTGAATGGTGGCACGGGGAGCATTTTGGAGGCAGAGCAGATGCTGGGGGGCGGGGGGAGAGCTGCCCATCTCCAAGCACGGGGAAGACCGAGCCCAGGATGTCTTGGACAGGCTGCCGAGGCTCCCCCCTCCCTGCCCTCTGCTCCAGGGGCTGCAGATGGAGCAGCAGAAGGAAACCACACAGCTCCTGCTTGGGCGGAGCAGTCCAAGCACGGCACGGACACAGGGACAGAGCCCTGCTGGAGCTCCCCGGGGAGCTCTGCAGATGGAAAGCTTGTCCCAAATTCTGCCTGTCCAGCAGCTTCACTACCACAAAGCCACAAAAGGACTCAGGGAAACTGGGATGGGGGAGAAGCCACTCAAGCTGAGAGGGGAGAAAAGACTCCTGGCAGGGGAAAATCTTGAAATGAAAAGAGGCAGGGTTAGGATACAGCCCATGGTGGGAGGTGCCATGGCTGAAGAAGATCCTGCCGCCCTGGGGGACAGAGGACACTGGATCCACAGTCAGCAGGGAAAGCCACTCCCTGCTCAGCCAAGCTGGGGACAGGCCCCTGTTAGGGACCTGGCTGTGTGGAAAGCTTCCAAAGGGGCTAAAGGTTTTGCAGCTCTTAGGGAATGCAGCACAAGGGGCCCATCCCACAAAACACCTTTTCATATGTAGGGGAAGTGCACCCACACCCTAAAGGCCTTTAGTCTGATTTATTAACTCAGTGTAGCAAAGGGGAACTTCATCCCTGCTCCTGGAATGGTTATTCCCTTCATTTTATCACACTAAACAAAATAAGGAGAAAGCTGCTTTTTTTCCCAGCCAGCGTTAATGAGGTATTTTGCATACAGCTGAACATCATCATGAAACCCAAAAGGATCTCCCAGGTTTTAAATTTGGCATCCTGTTGTGCCTGCAAAGGAAGGAAGTGATTTATCCCTCAAGCTGGTACTTGGATGATTTGTAGGCATTTACTTTTTGCTGGGTTGGGGATACTTGAGTTTTTGTTGCCATTCTATAGCTACTCCAAGCATTATAAGAGGGCACAAAATAAACTGCCTAAAAATAACTGCCAGGGAATTATTAGCTGGAAGCTGAGGTAGGAGCCAGCTGCCTGAAAGCAAAGCCTGTCTGGGAGTTATGGGGGCTCAGAGGTACCACTGCAGTGTGTTATTCCTCTTTCAACTCCAGTATTTCATGAAGCACCTACAACAGCCAGTCCATCCCCAAAGGAAAGATAATTTAATACCATTCCAATCCATACGAGATTCCATGTAACAGCTCCTGTAAGATGCAGAATATGGGATTAAAATGAAAAAGCAAAGTAAAGATTTGTACTGTGTAGCCCAGTGCAGGGCAGTCCTGCTTAGCTGGGTCACAAGGGGTTGACTTTTTGCCAAAAAGCATTGCTCTTAAATAATATCAGCTACTAAATACACTGAAAGAGGCTGCTTAGCACGAGTTATGGGATGGCCTTGTTATCCATCAGAGGCTGCCAAGCACACTTCCAGGAATGGGAGTTTTCTTACATGTCCCTAGACTTGATTCTACAGAGGACAGAATGACAAATACTTTTATTTACCCACGAAAATTCACTCACTAGCTAAAATAAAATCAAAACCAGCTAAGAAGAGAGGAAGGAGAAATGAAATCAAAAGCCAGGCATGCTGAAATCCAACTGCTGTCTGACTGCACATCAGGGGAGGGAAAAATATGTCATAAGCTGTTAGTTATGAAGATAATTATATCCTTGAGGAATAGTGGGGTTCTTTGGAAAATAGTTTTTCTTGATTGAATTAATGGAGGAAAACCACAGGCTTTAGAGAGGCACTGGCAATGTCTGTACAGCCCTGACTTCGCCCATCCCAAGTCCAAATTGTCTCTGGCCGTGGCCACCATCAAATCCCTGCTGACAAGAGCAGGGTGGAAGAAAGGAGGGATCTCCACTGGATTCTGTGCACCCCGAATGCAGGGGCTGCAGGGGAGCAGCCACATCCCTCCTGCCTTCCCAGGGAGGACTGTGGTGTCCAACACTGCCATCCCAACACCTCAATCCAATGTTAGAGCCGGGTGCAGAGTTATTGTTAAAACATCAGCAAAGCACTGGGTGCCACAGATGTCGGCTGGGTCTCAAAACCAGGCTGGTCCTGCTGCACAAAGCCAGGGAGAAACGAGCAGCCACCACACTCCAGATCTCAGGAGTGTGCTAAAGGCAAATGTACTCTCCTTCCACCCCCAGGATTATTTTTTCCTTTGGCTATTTCAGTTGATTGAGGCTAAAATAAGAACAGGGAAAAGCAACACCAAGGTTAAAAGTGCCTGGCATTGGTTTGGAGACAACAAACTGTGATCCTGCTGGTTCAGGTGCCAACGTGTGTTAAACACAGATTTTCTGCTACATGGGACTAGCAAACATTTTATTGAATTACCTTCAAGACAAAAAAAAAAAAAAAATCACTGCCTGGGCAATCTAACAGGATTCTCATGAACACATAATGTGTAAATATAACAATTTGTTAGGAAGAAAACCAAAACGACCTCACTGTCACGTTGGTGCACCCATCACAGGCTGCACACAACAGTAGCTTCACTAAATACATTCAACACAGAGTTTGCAGACTAAAATCTGCTGCTGACCCACATGAGCAGCCCAGGAATCATCCAAATCATTGATTTTCCTTTTCAACAGAGACTTCTCCATGTGGTTTTCCTCCCTTCCAGCTGAAGAGCGCACACAGATTTTGCACCTCTCTGCTTCTCACCCACACACAGCGCTGCTGCTTTCCCAGCTAATGCCATCTGAAGGACACAGGGGAGCCCAGGGGGATCACCCTTGGCTGAAACTGGGGGGTTTCACCCAGGCTGCTGCCTGCCCCCCACCCACAGGGGTGCTTCTCTGAGGTGTCAGGATGTGTTTTCACATCCCCAAGAGCTCATGTTGTAGAAGCAGACAGACAAGGGACTGAAACCATGGAGCAGCTTCATTAGTGGATTTGATGATTAAAAGCAGCCAGCTCTGTGGGCAGCATAACAGCAGACAGGGACCAAGATTCCCTGCTAATCACCCACCCACAGCAGGAACTGGCCTGGCAAAGCCCAGCCACGGCTGTATTTTAGAGGAGAAAAAGGCACGTAGCTATCTGAGCAAGCTGAAACGCTGCATTTCCCCTCTAATGGGCTTTTGATGCTCCTCTCCCTCTAACCCAGTGGTGGTTTTGGTCCTGGCTTGGTGCAGGGTCTGTGCTGGGAAGGGCTCTGACCACAACCACGGTTTTGGGGCCCAAACCTCCCTCAAAAAATGACAGAGCCAGACTTTGCATCCAGTCAGGGAGGCTGAACAAACTTTCCAGGGCAGAGCAGTGACTCCAGATTCCCACCCACGGCTTTCCAAGACCTCCCTCAACACTGCCATAACCCCAATGTCGATTTCCGGCCCTGGGGGAACATGAAAGCTGCCAACCCCATCTTTGGCCCTTAGGAGGTCTCTCATTTCACTCCACCCAGGTCACGGCATTTGTATTTTCACCAGCCGCAGCCTCCCGGGTCAGCGCGAACAGGAGGTTCGGCTCCGGTGCTTCACGGCTCTTAAATTCAGCACCGTCTCAGAGTCAATGAATGCACTCCCATCTCTCAGAGCCAAGAGGCTTCCTGAGCAGAGCACACAGCCTTCAGCCAGCCCACCAACTCCACTGGTTCCTGCAGGAATACAGCTGGCACATATGGGAGCAGTACAAGAAATTACAGGGTGGAGGCAATTGTGTTGTCCCTATCCAGGCGCTTTTCGCCTGATGCACAGGAAGTTTTGAGTCCTCTCCGTGCCAGAGATGCTCTGAGAGGGAGGAGGAATGTTTTACTTTAGTGTCGGGAATTTCTAATAGGACACTCTAAAGATTGAGGAGGATTTTCTCAGAAGCAGCAGCCTTAAATTCGACTTTAAAGGGAGCTTTAGCTTTTCATAAAGGAGGCACTCAAACTGAAATCAGTGGCAGGCATTACCGAGCGTGCTTTGGGCTGGGAGAAGACACAAAGGACTTTAATTCCTGTTTTCCAGGAGACATCATAAACAGTGCCCAGAAGTTTTGTTTTTAACAAAGCATCATTTTCTGTAGACTATGCAAACACAGTGCTGCACAGCAGAGACAGAAGATGCAGGGAATCAAGAAGGTATTAACATTTTACTGACCTTACTTGCAATTGCCTCTTACCTCTCACAGTAATAGTTATCTACACCCAAAGGAAATCCAAGCAGCCCAGCACTGCCCTTAAACACCAAAATACAGCACAGAGCTGTGTGTGGTGCCAGTCACCACTGCCCCAGTCACAGCAAGAGCCTGGCTCATCCCCTCCTCCCAGAGCAGCCTCTGCAGGCAGCTGCTGCCAAAACCCAGAAAAAGCCTCATTTTACCTGAAGTGGAAGTTGATTTGGGGTGCAGCTGGATCCCTGGCCTGCTGATTGAGGCTGGGGTTTTTAGGATGGCTGATTACCTGACCACCATTGCATTTTAAAGACTGCAGCCAGTGGTAAAGTTATTTAAAGCTTGAGCTTTAAGAGAAAAGTTTTTTTCTTTCAAACCTTTCCCTTTTTTAGAAACAACAAAAAAAATCTCTTTAAAACACCTACATCGGTGCAAATCACCGTGATTTCTGGACACTGAGTTGCCACCTGCAATTTCAGTGCAGCCCTGACTGCGTGCAGGGCTGTAAAAGCAGAAAGGCGTAAAAAGGGTGGGTCTTTTCATTAAATGTGCTCAAAAAAAAAAAAAAAAAATCCCAGGAGGAGAATGTAGTGAAAAACACATCCACAGCACCAAGATCAGCTGCCCTCGGGCACCTGGTTGACACAAGCAGCAGCCTCCTGCTACTTCGGAGCCCACTGGAGACGGAAAGGAGCAGCCTGGAGAACTTTTAAAAGTTACAGCTCCCCAACCAGGAGAAGGGAGTCAGGAAAAGGAGACAGGGGCTGGGAAAGCAGAGCAGAGAGAAATCCTGACTAGCAGGAGTTAGTGCTCCCTGCACACGGTTCGGCAGCCAGGAACGTGCAGCCTTTCCCTGCAACCCAGCAGGGGAATGCGCCTCGTCCAAGGGCACAGGCTGCTCCTGCCCTGCCCAGCTGAGGAGTAGTAAGCAGTTAATTACATGGAACAGAAAAGCACATTATGAGCAGCACGGCTCAATGCATTATTCACCAGGGCTTCGGGGAGAAAACCAGCACAGGGGAAGGGGAAAAAGGAGAAATTTGTGCCGCCTCAAGGAGCACTTTGATATTGTGGAAGATCAGCGTTAGGATGAGGGTGTGCGGTTTCCCTTTGGAGTTCCTTAAATAAACACACTTTTACACAGCACCAACATCCCTCAGAGCTTTTGCTATGGGTGGCAAGCACGGCACGAATCTCTCTACCTGTTGCACTGAAATGCCAGGAGAAGCAAAGAAACCGAGGCACGCCGCATCCCATGGAAACAACCACACACATTTCCAACCCCATCACCGGTAAGAACCACAGAACACCTAACCTCAGCTCTTCGAAGGGGCACCTCTGGCTGCCTCCTCTTCCCCGCGGCTCAGGAATGGGAAGACAGGCTCCAAAGGCAGCAATTAGGCATTTACAACAGAAGGCACGGAGAGGAGGCGGAACTCGCCTCGGTCCCTCGCACCTAGCAATCAGGGAATCCCCCACAAGGCAGGCCGTGTCCCACAGCATCACCACCACCCTGCCCCCGAGGCCAAGCGCGATGTTTTACTGCGTCCCAGCGCCCTGGAATCGTTCCCCCTTTTGATGCCCTACTGCTGTGTCGCCAGCGAAGCCAGGCTGGAGCCTCGCCGGGCTTCAGGGAGAGCGGTGGAAGCGCGGGGGAGGCGGCCGGGGCTGCACCAGGGGAGTCCCGGGGAGCCCCGCCCGCCGCCCCACCGGCTCCGGGGAAGTTGTGCCGCGGCGGCCGCACTTACCCAGGACGAAGCAGAGGAAGCGCCGCGGGAGCAGGGCCATGGCCCCGCGGCAGGAGCGGCTCCGCTCCGGGGCCGGGCGGGCTCCGCGCCCGCGGCGCTGCCAGAGGGGCGGGCCTGGGGCGGGCGCGGCCCCGCCCGGCTCCTGCCCCGCTCTCCCGGCGGCAGCGCGGGGCAGAGGAGGGGGAAGTGCTCCCGTGGGGGCAGTGGGACGGAGCCTGGGCTCTCCTTGTCGCCCTGTCCCCGCCGCAGCCCAGAGCCGCGGCAAAGGGAGCAAACAGGTCCGAAAGAAAGCAGGGAGCAGTCCCGCTTCCACCGCCACCGAGGGGATTTCTCCCCAGCTAAAAAATCCTGCCTTCCCCCTTTCTGGTGCTGAACGTCCACATGGAACGCGATTTTAAGGAGGAACGTTTTGTGGTTTCCTCTCTATTTTTTCTTCGAGTGTAACATGGTTCCCGAGCTCCTAGAGCTCCACCTGCAGCTGGCTCCCGAGCTGTGCCTGAGCAGCAGAGCCTGCCTGCGCTGCTCTGGTGCTCCGGGCCAGGACGCGCCCTTGGGAGCGGCAGAGGACTCTGCCTGCAGCGAGGGCACTGCCCCACAAATCGCTTCGCTCACGCTTCAAGCCAGCGCTCCCTTGCAAGGGGAGAAGATGAGCAAAAAAGGGAATGTGAAGGAACACCAGAGTGTGCTAGCTCGAGTCTTTCACATCGTGCACACTTCTTTCCCAAGAGGAAGAGAACAGCTCCCAAGCCGGCCAGTTCCTCCTGAACTATTATCATCTGCCTAATCACAGAGCCAAGGTCTGGGAACAGAAACACCAACAGCTGCTGCTGCTGATGATGTGGAAGAGCAAAGCCTGGCACTGCTTCCATCCTGACACAGCAGGAGACACCAGAGCTGAGGCCTCACCTGCAGCACCAGCATCAAGGCACAGCACAAAGCCATGGCTCTGCCACGGGAGAGGGAGCAGAAAAGGCCTGGAAACAGCACAGCAGTGGCCCAGCTTCTTTGAAAAACAAATCTGAACCTTTATTGACAGAAAACAAGGCTGCTCTTTCCAGCAGCAATTCCAGCAGGATCTAGAACAGTACAACAAAGAGACTGAGTCAGTGTGAGTGAGCTTTGAGCAAAATCACCTTCTCTTAAATGTGTTACATACTTGTTCCTTACTATGGAAAATGGGCATTCTTTTTCTCCCCATTATTTACCAATGATCTGGCCGTTATTTGAAGTCATCATCTCCCATGCAAAACAACAGGAAAAAAAATACTGCACTAGGAACAACTAGGGCTGCAGAGCCCACACTGGAAAACCAAATAATCACTCCACAAGGAAAGCACAACACATTTTGAGGCTGTTAAAACCTTACTGACTGAAGACTGTTCCAAGCATAAGATTTTAATTTTTTGGGGACGAGTTTAAGTCCCTATCTGCAGTCCTGTGGAAGTCAGACAGGAGATTAATAGGAAGACTTTTCCTTTTTGCAGGAAACCTAGCAGGTAGTGGCTCTGCTAGGAGGTACCTAAAGCAAGCAGAGCACCAAGCTGAGTAGGAGAGCAAACCAAGGAGGGATGGACACACACACCCCTGGGAGTCGTGGGCTGTGGTTTCAGCAGGTTCGGCTTGCTGCAGCTTCCCACAGCGCCACACGATGGTGCAAAGGGATCAGTCTGAGACTACAAGACACTGACTCTGTCAGGCCTGCAGCCCGGAGCTGGCCCCAGACAGCAGAGAGAAATCATCGGTGTGTCGATGCAGAACTGGGCCGGGGCTGGGAGTTCTTTATGCGGGTGTCAGCTTTGTACCGAACACGTGTGACAGTGCCCTCCACAGAGCTCAGCAGGGAAGCAGCTCAGCCACCAGCACACCGAGTTTTGTACAATGCATCCTTTTTCACAGCTCCCAGTCCTCACCAACCACTGACTGCTCCAGAGGATTCACCCTGCTACCCCCTGCAGGGCTTTAGGCTGAACCAATCTAGGCAGGCTGCAGAGCTGCACCAAGTGCCCTGGCTTTATTCCCCTGGGGGCTGGAATATTCACCTTTTTCAGGGCTTCTCCTGCTGAGGACGGCACACCGATCTCCTCAGAATGGCAGAGGTCTTTTCCTCAATGGAACTGATGGCCAGGCCACTCAGGACACCTTTGTTGATCTTCCTCAGCTCCTGCACAGCCTCCACAATTTCCTGTCTGTGGGAATTAAAGGAATAACTGTTAACATCACATTTAGCAATTAGTTACTGTGGATGTTGGCTGCATTACAAATCAGGGCTGAAAAGAACCCCAAAAATCTCACTTGCTAAACTCTGGATGCCTTTCTTGAAGTCTCTTTATTAACTTGGTAAAGCTGCTCAAGTTCAGGGCGTAAGGAGAAACAAAGACCCCGGATGGGTTAACAGAGGAACAAGTGGATGTCTTCTGCAGGGAATTTTCCCCAGGATCCAAATTTGCATGAAAATAAGAAAAAAAATAGCATGGGTTAAGCATCAGCTACAGGTAATACAACACCTCTTTCCTACTAATAAATGTAAAAATCCTAGACCCACAGAATGGTTGGGGTTGGAAGGCATCTTACAGCTTATCTTATTCCTGCTCCTTTAAATTAGATCCATTACCATTTCCCAAAGGACCAGCACGTTTAAAGGGAAATCCCCAAAGACAGCAAATCTGGTTTATGAGAGCAACACCAGCAATTACTGATTTGCCCTTTACTCTCCAAGGACCAAGCTGAGCCAATACAAAACACTCTGTATACAGAGGTTTCTCAGATTTATGCTAGAAAATCCAAGAGTTCCTTTCCCATCCATTTTCCCAAAATCTTTCCTGTATAAAACCACATGACATTTACATTAAAAAAAACCTAATGCAAATGGGTAAATTCCAAACTGTCCTAGGATTAAGAAAAAAACAGCTGGAGTGTCATAGTTTGATGTAGAGGCAAAAGAACGGTGCTTTCACTCTTCTGCCACATGCCAGAAATTTATTACCAACATGTAACATATTTTCCTATCCTAATTTTCTATCTATTAAATGTTATGAGACAGGAAGATTTATGGCTCCTAGTCTGCCACACAAAGGAGTGTTAGCAATAATTACTTACCTTTTGATGATCTCCAAGCAAAGAATGTACCAACTCTTGAGTAGGTGATTTCAGATCAGAGCACTTGGTAGTAAATTTGGAGTATGAAAGAAGCCTTGAAGAAGCAAGAAATTCCTTCTACAAATTAAGAACAGACCTACCTCAGGCACTGAGGGTTTTGGGCCACCAACAGGAACAGAAGAATGTTCATTCCCACTCCTCACTGTCTTCACTTCTAATAAGAAATGTAAGAAAGCAAAGAGTTACCAACTGTTCTTGAGCTGACATCTTCTCTGTAGATTTTGAAAAGCCTAGAGAGAAAACCCTAGAAGAAACTAAGGGAAAGAAGAGAATCTTGTGGCAGAAAATGAGTGCTTCCTGAGAAGCACAGCAGTTCAGTTTGTGGAACATCTTTTCCCTGAGTGTTTCCTGAGATTTTAAGAGGCAGAGGAAACAGGCTCTGAAGTAACAGTACCAGAGCTGAAGGCTGGTACAGAGAAGCTCCAAGCTCTCTGCCTTCAACACCCTGGGACTTCTCACCACACCCATCACTGTGACCCAAGTCTCCAAACACAAACCATTTGCATCTCACTCTCAAGAGTCCAGCATGGGGAGGAAGCACAAAAAGAAGGAGGAGAAGAAAAAAATTAAAGATTTCCATCGATGTGACTGGCTGGGCATTTACTAAATTTGAGTGCAAGCGCTGTAGGTGAAGTTTCCAAGGACAAACATGGATGGATGAAAACAGCTGAGCACAAGGATTCGCTGCTAGTGAATGGGAAAATAAGTTTGAAAACCCAGCTGGCATTTTTTCCAAGTTTACTTATTTACTTTACTTATGCTTGGGGAAGGAACAGAGCACTCCAATAATAAACACTATTGTTTGGTGTATCAGCTTAAAGCACACGACTTTCTTCACCTCTTGAGTCAGTCGAGTCTTGTTTTCCTTGCTGCTTTTTCGTTTCTCTGCACATCACTGAAAGATCTGCCACTGACAAGTCTTCCTTAGCATCAAACCAATACTCACTCCCTTCCTCATTTTTCACACAGCCTTGGCAGTGAAAAATAGAAATTCAAGTTGGGATAAAATTCAAGTGTTAAAATTCAAACCACGGTATGCTACATAAGTGAGTATCAAATTTCTGTGCTGAAGAGGATTTCAGCTACTTACATCTCTTGGTACTACATTTCAAAGAGGTGACATTACTAGTTGGGAATTCTAATTTTAGTAGGAATTTTTTTAAAAGATGTAAGTAATTATACAGAGCTATTATGACTTATCAATAAAGTTTGACAGCTGATATATAAACATTCCACCACAGAAAGGGCAGCTGTGTTACCATGTATGTTTTACACAGCATCTCTTTCCATCCCTGAAAACTCAGCTCAGCAATAAAGGCTTGTTTTCCCTAGGGGCAGCTCACTCACCGCGCTCCAGAGCCCGATCTTTGGGTTGTTCCTCCCAAGCCTCAGGGGAGGCAGAGCCACCTGGCTGATCACCACCGCTCTGTGACTCGTCCTACAAACAGCTCTCAGTTACATCACAGCACTCCCACCTCATCACAAGTTATTGTCCAGACGATCAGCCCACAAAGAGGGTGAATTTAAAAAAAAATCATCTGCTGATCATCCTCAAGAACCTCCAAGTTATTTTATTTCGAAAGGGCAATTAAAATTCGTGAACATAGCAGCTGCAGTTGCAGTTAGTGGCAGAGGATCCCAGGCTGAGAGCCCTGAAGGCTCTGATCCCATCTGCAGGTACCTAAAAGGAGAAAAATGCTTCTCAACACTGCCATCTCCAAAAACCCAGGAGTGAAGAATTCCCTACCATATTGACAGAAATCCCCTTTTCTTGCTGTTTTTCTTCTTCAAAGTCAGCTTTCCCTTCACCTGGAAAACCACTAAAACACATCCGAGAATTTAATACAAAATATGGGACAATAATTTTAAATTCTACAGTAACTTAAATATTTCCAGAAACTCACAGTAAAATAAACATACTTAATAAATCTTGGCTTTTTTCATTGCATCTTACTAGGTTTTTTTGTGATGTTCAGATTCATTACTTACAATTTAAAAATACCTGTGCAACTTTTACAAAACAAAATAATTACCTGTACTTTTTCTTGATTAACTTCACTCATGCTTAACAGGAAATTTCTAGCAGTTTACCCAATTCAATAAAAACTTACTGCCAAATTTGTTTTCACCTCCACTTACAGAAGGTCACTGGACAGGGTTCCTGAACATGTTCTATCATGTACCTGGCTGAAATATGAAGTTATTTTTCTATCATTCTTCATATCTGAATGATAAGCAAAACAGCTTCATATTCTCTCTTAATATTATGTATAATCTGATTATTATCTCTGCTGGCAGCAAAGTCTTTTTGGGTTTTTGTGGTGTGGGATTTTTGGGTTTTTTTCTGTTGCTTGGTTTTTAAGACAGATGCCATTATAACTGGAGACAAAGATTTTTAGTAGTGAAAGCAGGGAGCCAGGAAATGGCCTGTAAATTGAAAACTTTTACTGTAAAGACAGTAAAGGTATTCCCTAGTTTGTATGCTAGAACACTACAGAGAAAAAATGCCCTTAAAATAAAATCATTGCACCCACAGGGGAATGTTAATCTTTCAACTAAACACCCTGAAACCACAAGATGCATTCCCAAATAAAGAAATTATAGGTTTAACATTTTATAAACTCATTCCTCATTTAATTTAGTAAGTACAACAACAAATGAAAACTACTTACTCAAAGTAAAGACTCGTTCTGAAAAACTGTCAAAAAAAGAGAAAGATGTTATCTACAATTATCTTAGTTATAAAAAAAATTATATTACAAACATAAAACAGTTAAGAAATTACCTTGGAGGGGACGTAAAAGGAAGAGATTGGGGAAAGCTTCAGCTCAACTGACAGGGGTGGAAGTTCACTTAAAGGTGTGCCCATGTTTATTTCCATTTTCATATTGCTGTAATTATTGTCCAACTCATCCAAAACCAACATGAGAGATGAATGCAACTGAGTCTTTTCCTCACATCTATTAAAATATGGGTAAGAAAGCAACATCAACTTAGCCATTTCATTGATTTTACAGCTTCTGGTGATGCCCAAAGGTTTTACAGGGTTTAAAGATTCCTCTAAATTACACCAATGAATTAACAACTGTATTGTGCATCACTGGGGTTTTCTTCCAGGAGAAAAAAGTAGGATTTTGGGACTGTGAATGCCACCAAAAAAAAAAAAATTAAGGCTGGAAATAAGACCTGGGGGTTCTCAGGACAACACCACTAATTATAAGCACTCCTAGAGGCTATGGATAGAATCCACCAGTACCATTTAGCAATTTTTGCCTGATAACCAATTATCCCTTTTATTTTGAAGGATGTTGAAGCACTTGCCTCCCAAAATAGGTGTTTTCCTCCAAAGCCAGGTCATAAACCTTGAAGCAGTGCTGGTAGCACAGGTCGTAATGGATGGCCAGGAGCTGCAGCTCTGCCTCAGCTGCTCTCTGCAGGACGTTCTGACAGCAGCCTGATGCAGAATTCTTCCCAGCTGGCTTGTTGGGATGTTCTGGCCTTTAAAATAATAATAATAACAGAAACAGAATGTTTATTCCAGGGCTTCAAGATTTTGGTTACGTTTGTGGTGTTTTATTTTGAAGCAAGGAGCTTGCCAGAGGCTATTTCTGATAAAAGGAAAATCCTGTTTAGCCCACAGTTATGATTTACAATAGTTTTACAGTCACTTTTATCAGAGAGGTGGGAATTGCACAAGCACCACCGTAATTACTAACCAAAAACTGAAGGCTTAAGAACAAAAAGAAACTTAGCAATGCTGTGGATCTGTTTTGTTTCCACAGCCATGGGATACTTTAGGCTGGAAAGGATCTCTGGAGGTCTGCAACTGCAGAACAAAGCTGCTTTGATCTCTGTTCAACTTGAGGAAGTCTTCAGCTCACTCTTCTCACCTGTCCAGGTCCTGCAGCAGAAACTACTGCCCAGCAAGCTTTTAATACCATCAGTTTTGCCAAGCCACAGACAACCTTTCAATAATGAAAAACCCCTCTTATCCAGAATGTCAAATTCCAAAACCAAGAACAACTCCTGACCCACCTCTCGGTGCCTGTCTTCCAGTCAAAGATACACAGATGATCTTTTGATTCCTGCTTTTCAAAAAAAAAAAAAAAAAAAGAAAAAGTCAAAAGTTACATATTAACATCCATGCAGACAAGTTAAAATTAAAAAAAAAGTTCTATCTATCAGACTGGTTTGGTGGCCCTTCTTGTTTTGTGTCAATTACCTGTGAGCTCTGAGCTTGCAAGGACCATTCTGTGTTGGAAGCAGCGTCCACGGAGGTTGGACCCAGCCACGCCACAGGCCGAGTTTTGTTCAGCATGGTTACCTCTGTGTTCACTGCCCTGGAGCAGAGACAGAGCTGGGCACTGCTGCTTCTGCTCCTCGGGAGGCCAGCTCTGCCATCAGAGCCAGCGTCCGCAGCCTGCACAGGCACAGAGACACCGGGAACGCTCCTCGGGGCTTCACCGCGCTCCGACTTCACAGCACTGGGGCTCCCCCCAGGGGACTGGCCTGCAGCTCCCACGCCAGCAACAGCGCTCTGGCTAGGGAGCATTTCAGGGGCTGAGAGCTGGGTTTCAGCATCCTCTGCAGCGCTGTCAGTGCTGCTGGCAGCACGTGTGCACACCACGGGTTTCTCACAGCTGCTGAAACTGGCGGGCTCTGCACGCCTGCAGAGCTGGGCCTTTTCCCTGCGCGGCAGGAGAGGAAGGTCTGGCTCCAGTGCCACGCTGTGGGTGGGCCTTTCGCTCTTGCCAGACTCTTCTTCCCCCGCCCTGTTTTGGGGTGGCTCCTTGTCACCTATCAGTGGCGTGTCCTTCACGTCTCCAGCCTGCCCCTGCTCAGGAAACTCGCTGGAGCTGTTTTTATCCTCCTCATACTCCTCGTGAGCACTGAGATACTCCAGCTGCGAGTCTTCACCCAAATCTTCAGCAAAACACGTCTGAGTGAAGCAGCTCCTTCTGCTGCTCGTTTCCACTTCCATGGCACCAACACCCTTTCCTCCTCCTCCTCCTCCTCAGGAATCCACACAACTCACTGCCACTGCAACCTCTCAAAGTCACTGGTTTGGCTCGTCCTGCCTTAATAAAAATTCAGAGAAGTTCAGGATGCTCCATGGTACACAAAAGGATAAAAAAAATACTTCAAATTAACCATCCTATTCTCACCGCCTGCATGCTACTAGAGCAGGCAGGAATTCTACAGCATGTTCCTAGAAAAATCCCAAGAGCTCATTTCTGAATTGGTGGAATCCCTGTTGATACACACTGAGCTGTTTATATCATACAGTACACAAAGTGTTCAAGCTTCTAACAAAGAAAGGAATAAATAAAAATATTAGCCATATTTCTCAATTATGTCTGCTTTCCAAACTACTTAAATGACACATACCAGCTTTAGTCATTGTTTCTGACAGCCCTTGGTGGGGGGACTAAGGATTAATATTCAAATGTTAAAATATTCAAGCCTTCCACTACCCCAGGTTGCTCCAAGCCCCATCCAACCTAGCCTTGAACACTCCCATGGTTTAATTATACACGTCTACAGTTATTTGTGCCTCAAAAACGCTGTCCTTTTTTACATTAACTTTACCTTCACCCCCTAACTGAAGCTTTGAGCAACTCCGTGGAATTAAAAAGCCAAACACTGCCAAAGCACATGCCAGATGCCTGTGCAGAAATCACATTATTATCACAGAGAAGTGACTTTTCCCCCCCTCACGCTCCCCTTGAGAACGAGGAGCCAAACACCTCCACGCCCCAGACGAGGTACAACAACCCTCCTGCCGCTGCTAGTGACACAACCAAACGCTGAACCACAGCCGAGCCCGGCCTCGCCACAGCGCCGGCTGAGGGCGGGGGAGCCCTGAGGGCAGCCCGGTGCTCCCGCTCGCCCAGGGGGAACCCTCCGGCGGGAGAACGGCGCCTCACCGCAGCTCCAGGACGGGCTGAGGCGCGGTCCCGCCGCCGCACGAAGCCGCCAGGCCCGGGCCCGCTCCCGTCAGCGCCGCCCGCGCCTCACGGCCCCACCACACACGCGCCCAACGGCCGCCGCCGCGCCCCTGCTCATTGGCTGCGGCGCGCAGCGCTCCGACGCCTGATTGGCCGGCGCGGAGCCTGCTCCCGCTGCGTGCACCGCCTCCCCCTTCCCTCAGAGGCGGAGCCGCCGCGTCCCCTCAGAGTCAGTGTTGCCCTATCCCACCGGAATCGGGGTCGCTGTATCTCCTCAGAGCCGATACCGCCATATCCCCACAGAGACAGTACCGCCCTGTCCCCTCGGAGTCGGTGTTGCCGTATCCCACCAGAGACGGTACCGCTCTTATCCCCTCAGAGACGGGGCTGCCGTGTCCCCTCAGAGCTGGTACCGCCATCTCTACTCAAAGACAGTACCGCCGTGACCCCTCACGGCTGTCCCCTCACGGTCTCTTCTCTGCCCTCACGGTCCCTTCTCTGCGCTCACGGTCCCTTCTCTCTCCTCACGGCTCTCCCGCCGCCGAGCACTGACAGACCGAAGCGCAGCCGGCGAGCAGGGAGCGTAGCAGCCCTCGAAAGGCTGCTACAGAATCACGGAATATCCCGTGCTGCAAGGGACCCACAGGGACCGTGGAGTCCAACCCTCAGCCCTGCACAGACACCCCAACAATCTCACCCTGTGCCTGAGAGCGTTGTCCAAACTCTGGCAGCTCCTTGAACTCTGCTTTGGGGCTGTGACCACTCGCTGGGGAGTCTGTTCACTTCTGCCTTTGGGAGAAGTACTTTTCCTAATATCCAGCTCAAACCTCCCCTGGCACACATTAAAACCTACCTGAAAGTTTTCAGCCTGAAGGAGTACGTAACAGTTGCAGAGACAAACCTACCTGCCACACGGGTACATGTTACTTGTGCAAGGGGCTCTGCTTCTTCCTTCAAACACGTATGTGTAGAGGTCATAATTAAGTGTGTAAAACATCACTCAGTTGCCTAAAATTAACCTTCGGAGACACATGATGGTTTACAGCATCTATAGCCAAGACAAGCACTACCCTCCTGCTTAGTCTATTTCATGTAAGTGACCACTCTGGTAACACATCAGGGCAAGAGGACATTTAATACTAAAAAACATATTTTTGGTGAACCAAGCTGCCTCCTGTTGAGAAGGAGTCCTCGTGATGTGAAGGATTCTTCCAGGGAAAGCTGCTGTGGGGGTTACCTCTGTTCACCATAAATAAAAGTGGAGAATGAATCCAATTAGCAACTCCCCCTCCCCAAGTGCACCTGGCCATCAAAATGTCAAAATTTGGAGGTGTATGTGCACCCTGCCACTAAAAATGCTTCCATTTGGAGGTAAGTCTCACACCAGTGCCCTCAGTCACACAAGCACCTGAATTTGTATATTTTCCAACCAGTGTTGCTCACGTTTTGTGTGATCAGCATCAACGTGTTGAGAAGGAATATGATGTGTTGCACCCATATCACCCTGAAACTCTGTATTTTCCAAGAGAATTTGTACTGGTAATATCAGCATGGACAGACCACTCCATAAAAACTACCCAAACAAGTGACATTTTATTGGCGAGTTCTGCTCATAATGAATTTCCTTTTCCACGCTCACATCTCACAGAGCGATCGGGGGAAAAAAACCCAAAAAACAACAAAACAAAACCAAAAACATTTTGGGTAACGTTCCATTTGCAAACGATAAAAATCATTTAACATTTAAAAATAAAACAGAGGATAACAGATTGAAACAGAAGTTCTAGGACAATCCGTCCTGCTTCCCCTAGGAGCTTTTCCTCGCCCGGCTGCCGCCACCTCGGCCCTGCTCTCAGGGTACCGAGGTGCTCTCGTTTGGAGCTCAAATCAAAGGACTGGGACATGTGCTATTATCACCATTCAAAGCCCTGTTGTTGTACATTCTTCACAGAAAAACATAAAACAGTTTGCAGTAAACCAACCAGTTCTTTTTCTTCCCTTATTCTAACACTAAGTCATACTGAAAGTTAGGGGAGGGGGGGGGGAAATGTGGCTTCAACATTCACCTACTTTATCACACACAAAAGGTTTCTACTAAGAGCATATCCAGGTTGAAATACACATCTGATTTCTGTCATGAGGTTAATGTTTATGGGGTGCGAGATGAAATCTACTTCGAAATGATAAACACATCCCTTTTTGATGAACAAAGTGTTATTTTTTGCCTTTTGGACCAACGCTTGGTTGCTGGGTTGTTTCTCCTGAACCTTGCCAGGAGAGGCAGCTTTCACTACTGCCACAAATGAAATGATGACTGCTGGCAATCACACACCTTACCATTGGTAGGATGTAGTATTTAGCACATTTGTTTGCGTTCTGAAAACCCCTTAGCTCATTTTTTAGGCCCCCGAGGCTTTGTACACCAGAAATTACACAAGTCAAGCACAGAAAATTTTAAATTGGTATCCACAGCCATTTTGAGGTATTCCACAAGAAATCTGGCTCTGCACCTGAATGTTCCTCTCAAAAACAATTAAAAAAAAAAAAAGAACCCAAAGCCCTAACTGGAGTGGAAATTTAATTTAAAAAGATTCCTTCCATCCCCATGTTTCACCACATTTCATCAACGACAACATACTTTTATTTCCCAGGGGCACAAAAAAAGCCTTCTTCATCCTTTTCCTTGAACAGTAATTTCAGTACTTCACTCCTAAATTTCCTTGTGCACTTGGAAGAGATAAGACGAGGGTGCTGTTTTCTAGCCAAACCAGGGAAACACATTCAGACAGTGGTTTTGGTTTATTTAATTTGCGAAGGTGCTCGAGGAAGACACCGGCGATCCCCTTGCATTGAAAGTAGCAGCGGTTCCTACTCTGACCCCTGCCTGCGAGGAGGAGGCTGGGGAGAGACCTGGATCGCAGGGCCCGAAGCCCAAGTTAGGAAGAAATGTGATCTCCTGGGTCTGGATTTGGCTTGGTAGAACCTCTTGAGGCAGTCACGGAGGCGGCGCGGGAGGTGCTGCTCCACCGCGTGAGCAGATCCCGCAGGGACTGGCTTTCCTGTTAGGGCTGAGGTGGGACGGGCAGCTTCATTCCTGGGGTAGCTGCTGCTCTCCTTTGAGTAGTACATTCAGAATGAGTTCCGGTAAACCAGAGCTGCAGTGCCGGTCGTGTGCCAGTTTTGCACACGCAGGAATTGCCTGCAACATCTCAACTGGTTACGCTGTTCTGCACGAGGAGTGGAAAACCTTCGCGGTGATCTTAGAAGGAAACAACTCGCCACTTCCATAGCTGTAGAAAACCCATAGGCAGTAATATTTTCTAAAGTGCTTCTTTACTTATCAGTTATTCTTTTAAAAATCAGACTTGTATTTTGTAGAGGCATAGTTTCCTAGTAGGTCATGGACCAGTAGATAGTTTCTGATGTAAAAAACCCATTACATGTTTTGTTTAAGCAAATGACGCTTGCTTTGATAAATGCACCGAAGAGAGTGATCTAAGTGCAAACCCCACCATTTCTGAAAACGCGGCCTTATGCTGGTTTATTAATGCAACCTTACATCCTTTAAAAGTCATTTACTTCAACTCCAAGAGCAGGGATTAAATAATACAAATAAAAATTGAAAATTTAATGAAGCTATTGCCTATTTACCCTGAAATAAAAAAGTCTCACGATTCTACTGGTGCAAAAATCCCTCCAAACACATTTGTTTTATTGGCAAAGTCATTTAAGGTCACTTTTGCTTCCAAGACCATCTTCTTCCATGGTTTCCACTGAAGGAGTTTTGCTTTGTAATGGCTTGTGGTTCCACAGTGATTTGTAAATGAAAAACCTACTATGAATAACTCTACCGTAGTCACTAAATTACAGATACTGTCATGAGAAAAGTCCCAAACTTACAGTGTTTGTTTTAAAATTTTCAGCAAGACACAAAATTCCAGTCAAAGTTTTCTTTGAGTGCCATTTTAAACGGCAATAAACGGCTGCTGTGCCCTCTGGATGGAGAATTCCATGTGCTTATGTGTTATGTACTTCGAATGTCCCCAGAGCTCGGCGTGGAAGGGCTCCCGCGGGCACAGCCACTTGGATCAGCCCCTCCTATGGATGTAGTGCAGCAGGCTTGGATCTGCGCAGGGAGGCCGCGGCGGGAGGCACGGAGCAGGAGTTGGGGTGGCCTGGTCTCAGAAGGCAATGGCACGAAGCGTCCCTGGCTGCAGGACACAGAGGCGGCTGCGGCGGCGTTCCGGTTCCGAGCAGCGGCGGTTCCCGCGGGAGGGGGAGGCTATTGCTGGGACAGCAGGGCGCTCCGGTTGGCCTTCATCTTCTCCAGCCGCTTCACCAGGTGGCCATTGCTGACCTCCAGCTCCTCGGTTTTATCCAGCGCTGAACGAAGCTGGAGGAAGGAGGCAGAAAAACACCGTCATTCTTACGGCGTTATCCCTTTCCAAAGGCAAAGCAAGGTTTGTAGTCACCAACGCTAACCGACCATATTAACTTGGGACATAAAGCAGTTGGAAATTCCTGCAGCAGAGTTAAACTGCTTTGCAGGCCGCACTCACAGGTGTTTCAGCACGCTGCCAAGAACCCTGGGTATTTACAGAATGTTGAGCAAAGAAGGCCAAGTTAAGAAGAAATGTGGTCTACCAAGTCTGGATTTGGCTTGACAGAACCGTGTGTCTTGAGGCAGTCAGCATGGGCAGAAGGTTACTCCTGTGTAATGGGAAATGCCTCGTGAATCACAGACTTTCCCTCAATCCAGAGGCATAAGGCTCTCAGTGATGTACACCTGTCTCACTGCTCAGCTTTTCTCTTTCTGGTTCCTAGAACTCTATCCACAGCTGTGACTTGGAGCCTCAGTTTCCTGTAAAACCCAGCACAGAGGACTGGGATAGCGAGAGAGAGGTGCACTGCACAGAACAATATTTATAGGCAGAAAAGCAGGAGGAGTATTTAGAACAAACAAGAAGCCGTACTGAAAAAAAAAAAGAAAAAATCAAAGAAGCACCTGAGGAGGCAGTGAGAGAGAAGCTGATAAAGGTATTCAGGCTCTAAAGAGACAGAGGCACGGTCAGAGTCTATGGACAGCCACACTACCCCAAACAGGCCTGAACAGATTGGCAGTGCAAGGAAAAGAGGCTCACAAAGAAAACTCACACCCCTTTAGCAAGTCAGGTTAGGAAGGAATGGTGAAAAGGCAGTGGGAGCTCACAGCCATTACTGTTACTCCAGTCTGACTGCTGAAAATTTGGTTGGACATTTAGAAGGAGTAACTAAAGCAACAGAGAAATTGATGCTTATCCCTTGCTGTGCTGAGAAGGGTGGTTCCTCCCCTAAAACACCCCGGGGAGGCAGGTTTCCCCCTCGTGGAGCTGGCTGACCTGGGACAGCTTGCAGGTGGAGTTACCTCTCTCTGCAGTTTGCGTTTCTCTGCCTTCAGTTCATCTTCTACTCGCTCAGCGTTCTCAGCAGCAGTTTTGTACCGGGCTACCTGGCCTTCCAGTCGTATTACCTGAGGCGAAGGCAAAGGCTGGGAATTAGAAGCTGTTCCAAGAAGTTACTCTGAAGCTTTACTCTTCCACTGGTACTCAAGGAATAACCAGAGAGATGCTAACTCCTCATTGACAAAATAAAGGCATATTTTCAGGGAAAAAAAACCACCACCAAGGAAGCCTGGCAACAGTGACTTACTCCCGACCTTTTATACAGCTCTATATTTAATATGCTTCCAGCAAGAAAAAGTACTATCCACTGACTAAATTTCTTTTAGCAAGAGCTCTGCTGATGCAAAAGAGCAAACAATCAAAATGGAAGAGCTGTGTATAAAATCCATCTCTACCACATCACATACTGGGAGCCATTTAAAACCTGTTGACAGCTAGGCATAAGGAAGTGTTCAGTGGAGTTCATCAGGTAGTTTTGCCTTTGACCATTCTTCCTTCAGTACAGAGGAATAATATATTCCTTCTTCCCCATACATAAATGTCATAGCAGCCCTCGTGCTCCAACATTCCTGTTTCTTATTTTAAGGGAAAATCACAGTAAACATAATTTCATTTATCAAAACACACTTTCTCTTTGTATTCTCACCATGTCTGAACAAACAGAACAAGCCAAAAACTTACATTCTGCTCCAGTGCTGTTATCTCTTGCTCAGACTTTGCTAGTTTAAATTTGAGATCACTGATCTGTCTGTTGGCATCTCCTAAAAGAATCGCAGATTTATCAGAGATGTCAGAATAAGCGTGAACAGTTTCTAACAAGCCTGCCATAAAATTTCCATGCATCAGGGATCTACATGGGGCAGCAGGAGAGTAGTTCTCTCAGTAAGTGCCCAGCAGAGAGGCACCATTCCCAGTCCTGCCTGATTCCCTGCCAACCACTCTGAAGGCAGAATTAATCTGAACTCACCCCAGCTCTGCTGAGGAGCAGTAACAGAGATTTCCACCCACAATCCTAAACAAAGGCTCCTAATTCCCTCACCTCTGTAGAGGTGCACAGCTGCTCCCAGGCCAAAGCTCCCTTGGAACAGAAGGCTCATTCTTACTCAGAGCCATGTGCTTATTATTGTACTGATACATTTTCTCACTCACATGCAGGGCACAAAATTCTCTTAAAATCAAAATACAGCTCACTTTGGAGGTCAATCATGTGCATATCTGTTCCATTTTCCAGAACTTCATCTTCTGACTGTGTATTTTCCATCTTGCTATTCCTTTGCTTTTCTTCCAGTTGTCCCTTTAATTTTTTAATCTGAAAGACAGAAAATAGTTATTAAAATCACTAAGGGAAATTGTGGCTCGAATTCACTCCAGTATCATAAAACAAATTACCTATTTTTTAAACCTAAATTCCAAAAGATCTTTTGTTACAAAGTAACATCCTAGAAATTCTTTTGGCAAATGACTCATGGTATTTTACCCATCAGTTCTTATGTACAAGTTCAGGACCAAAACAATGGGTGAAAGATGACTGGTTTATTAGAAAAGCCATAAATCTTCTGCAGGCACATTTATGTAAAACATTCTTAGAAACTCCCAAAGCTGTGTTTGGTTGCCTGCGAGTCTCAAGGCCAAGGTCACCGAGCATAAATTAAGGCACAGACTGTCCTGCAGGGCAACAGATCAGCTGAAGTTTTTTGAATAAGCCTTATAGCCACTATGGAATACCAGGGTACCAGCAATAATTCCTTGAATTGTCCTTTACCCACCTGCAATTCCTCCAACAAACCTTTCCAAACGGCCCATTTACCCACAGACCCAGCAGAGGGGAGGGCTTACTCTTGGAAAGAAAATTTGCTTCTACAATTTCTGAGCCATGCCTGTTCTTCCCTTGGGCTTGGCCGATCTGAAGGATTATTATTCATAAATAAGAGGCACACTGGGTCATACCTGAGTTAACACACAGGAGGAATGTTTTGGAGAAAGAACAGAGTGGCCAGCAAGGCAGCAAGTCCTCAGCAAGAGCAACCACACCACAGCACTGCTGCTCTACACCTTGTGTTTGGTGTTTCCATTTCCTTAAGCATTTACTGTTTTCATTTCCTTAATCATTTCCAGTTCTTCCCTCGCCCTGTGCTTACCTGGTCCAGCAAGCACTCCCGTTCATCGATGAGCCTCTTCAGCCTGTCTGGAAGAGGAGAGCAGAGTTCAGGGCTGACCGACCCCGGCGCACGGGGAGCGCAGCTGAGGCACGAGACTGACCCGCAGAGGTTAGTGACTACTGAAGGGGGACTCAGGGCACGTACCACAGGACACGAGGCCCAGGCGGGGCTGGGAGGGGGCTGCAGCCAGGGCAGTTATGGCATTCTCACAGAACATGCTTGTCCCAGCAGTAGCAGCAGCCAGCTGCATGCAAAGAGGCTAATCTTCTACGTTAGGTTAGCATGCAAGAACTCTAGGGTCAAGCACAACTGCAACACAAAATCTCACAAATCTTGACAGTTCAACACAATGGCAATACTGTAAACACCTATAATCACAGCTAAGCACATTCTCAGCACTTTAACTCTTCCCTTCTTTTACGTGGCAGTGACATTTTAGCTCCAACATTATGATCAGAAAAGCATTTGTCAGTCAAATTATTTGTATTTTGAACGCAGCAGTCTGGTAAGACTCATTTTCTCTTCAGAATCAGCTCTCCAGGTCAAACATCAAAAGGCAATGGACAATCTGTACCAACTGTTGTGCTACATTTGGACTTGGAAGTGCTACAGATCAGCACATGGGTATGTGCAGCCTTCATTAATAAAGTGCATTCTACAGAATGAGACAGCTGGAAAAAAAACTACAGAGTAAGCAACCAAATCACTCCCTTTTTTTCCTTCCCCGTTAAGGGCTGCAATATGTGAAAGCACATTTTCTTACCACCCAAATGACCTCATTAATTAACAAGCTCAGTTCGTTCAGGTACACCGCAGGCAGGAGTACACTGCAACATCACATTCAAATGCATTCATTAGGAGAGGAGCTGTCGACCTCAGCTGGGTCTCACTGCAGGTTTGTCCAGCTGGCCTCCCTTGCCAGCAGGGCAGAGCCCAGGCTGTTCAGAGCTCAACTCCACAGCTGAGGTCTGGCCTGCTGACAAAATGGTTAAAATCCAAAGGTCACTCAAGAAAAAGATCTTTTTGCAAACTTCAGGAAAAAAAGGTAAATTACACATAAGAGCCTGGTGAGCTTTTACCAGGTAAATTCTGTTGATAGACAGACTCAAATATTTTTGAAGAGCTTTAAAAATACCATTTCTTTTTTGTTGACAACTCCTGAACAGGCCAAAGTCTTGTGGTTCTCCCTTTTTTCTTGTTAGCACATGCACTAACATTAAAAAGAATCAAGAGTCTGTACTGAATCAAATCATGGTGGAAACTGGTTTCCCAATGGAGGTCCCTCTGTACAGCAGACATTAATATGATATGTGATTCCCCTCCTGGAAATACACCCCCCCACCCCCATACAGTCCCATTCCACAGCATGGAATAAACCCTTTACCTTGGCTTCTGATGCAATACCCAAATACAGATCTTAGCGTGACATCCCAGTTTAGCAGATCTATGGATTAATTTTGAACCTCCTGAAGTCCTATTCTTTTTTTTGTTTTTCATCCACTTGTAACACACCCAACAATGTTACACCTGAGCACTGATATGAAAAAACAAAAAAGACCCAAACCCACTTTTTTGGTAAATACCATCCCCAACCAAAATTTCTGAGTATAACCCCCTTTGAAATAATAAAACAATTTCATTGTCCTATATGGGAAGGAAAGAAAACTTAAGACAAAAATTCTGCAAAAGATGAAAGATACGGAAGAAAAATAAAGGCCAGTGAAGAAAGCAAGAACAGAACCAGGCTGGAGATACTTAGACTCAAGAGATTGTGTTGGAATTTACAGGCCAGCAAAGACTGAGAAATGAAATTCCAAGGATTGGAAGAAATTCCAAGGATTGGAAAGAGAATGAGGGCTGGTGCAGCAGGAAACCTTTAGGCCACTACAAAATAGCCAAAACTTATTGACTCCAAAAGGGCCAAGTAATTCACTTTGATCCTGAAAATAAATTAGTTGTGACGTTCATTAACACAACCACTGCTGTGGAGTGAAACCTGACTTCCTGAAGAAAGGACACCTCTTCCAGCTTCCCCAAAGCCCTTTTCCTGCAAAAAGGATGCATTTTGGGGTGAACCTTCAAGTTTGATCTCGCCCTCAGTTCTCTCTGCCCTCATTATGGACGTCTGTGCACTCCTTTGGGACATGCAGACAGCAGGGTTTCCCCAGTTAGGGAAAAAATTAGTTTGCTAAAATTGCCATTCACATAGAAAAGTTTTCTGCCTGTAGAGATGAGGGTCTCTTGGGTTTCACTTATCTTAAACCCCCACATTAACACAGAAAACTTACTCTGCAGGGTCACCTTAATTTTACATTTAGGAGATATTTTTCCACCAAATCTGAGGGCCTTGAGAACAGGTGAGCAGAAAAGAACAGTCTATTGAATCAGGACAGGAAGCAGCTAATTAAAATTCTCATCTGTAAGAGTCATTATCCTTATTCCACATACAAAGATGCTGCAGTGAATAACTGGAGCGTGACATTCACCTCAGTTAACTTTGGAAAGGTGATTCCCAGGGTACTCAGTGCACCAGCTCATGGCCAGAGTTTAACAGAGGGCTGAGGAGGAGATGGGGCCTGTAGGGAGCAGGACACAGAGGGGTGAGCGTGGTGCTGACCAGGGTCTTCTGCCACAGCTCCTAAGTCATTGCCTTGGCATTGCAGGTGACTCAAGGCATTGCTTACTCAGGTGCTGCTCCAGGGGCACCAAACATTCCCAAATCAGCCACAGGGCCTCCCTGTCTCTTTCCACTTGGAGGGGAGCATGGGATGGGAAGCAGCTGGTTTTACCTGCATGATTTACACGATATGTGGCCCAGGAAATTACTAACTCTGTTATAAATGTTCGTGGGAGATGGAAAGACTTCCCATGAAATCCCAGCCCCAAGCAACTACTCTGAACAACCTGCAAGAATCCAGCTGTCAGAAGCAATACTCCTTCTCCAGATTTGTCCATTTATTTTGGATGATGAGAAAACGCTTTCCAGTCTTTCTCAGAAGAGGGGCACTGCCACGTCCAGCACAGGATTTGGAAGACACCACCTTCCAGTACTGATTTTGAGGAGGACTGTTCTTCTCTACAGTAAAGAAGATATTGACCAAGACCTTTTCACTATTTATCCCCCTTTTTTGTCAAGTAAGTTTCTTGAGGTACTGCTTTTGAAAGCATTTCAGGCTAGCTCTGACATGCACAGACCTGGGCTACAGCATTTATATACCACTAGGTGATGACCAGAAAACCCTGTGTGCATTTGGGGTTGTTCTGGAAGACAAAAGTTTCTACCTTGGGTCACGTACTCATTTTCAAAATTCCAGGCTACAGATTTCTGCTACACCAGCTACTCTGCACTGCCTCTCCATGTTCTTGCTCCCAGTTACACTGGGAGTGGGATCAAAGCTGTTACATGGACAGATAAGATTAGAGGTGTTTCTGCTCTTGTGACTTGGCTTCAGAAAGGAATTCTCTTAAAGATGCTGTGTTTTCTGAAGTGGAAAAACTAGTTAAAATCAGAAATGAACTCCTAAGAAATGCAGGATATAATGGCACATTGCCTAATTAACTCTGAAAGATCCATCCACAGTACAGGTGAAGCCTGGTAAGAACACTTAATGATCTGATTAAGTCTATTTAACAATTAAAACCCACTTCCAACATTAGACCATCAATTACTGTTGAGAGTATAGCAAATCTTTAAACACACACTGCTACATGCTAGTAAGAAATGCTTATAAGATCTATGACTTTTTGGATTAGCATCTAATGTAAACCCTTAGGAACAACTGCCAATACTTACAGAAACCACGATGGATCTGCTGTAAGTCGGAGAGAAGCCACATGAAAGGAGTTAGAGGGTTACAGACCTGTTAGAGCTCTACAGTTAAGGTGCCATCACATATTCAAGGTGCTCAAACCCCGAGGCTGCCCAGTCCTAGGCAGATGGCTCTTGTAGCTACGTAGCACAAGGCAATAAATTGAACAAAAGCTGCAGAAAAATGGTGTTGAAACGATACAGGTTTAAATAACTCCTTGTGCAGGTTTAGAAACAGTGCTCTGGACAGGTATTTTAAAGTATAAAATATGTTTATTTAAATTATATACAGCAGTACATTTTGATATACATCTTCAAATTTTGCAGTCTGTCTGTGCTCTGACAACTTTGTAACATCAACACAAACACAGCCTTCCATAGCCCACACCCCCCTCCATCTGCATTCCCCTGGGACATGCACTGCTTAACACTTCAAATGAATATTTATATATGCAAAACATGCTCTCTTCCCAAGCACTAGCAGAGATGCAAGAGGAAATACAGCAAGGGAGTCCAAGAGCCTAATTTATGCCAGCAATTCAAAGCAATCCAGCTTTTCCAAAAGACACAGTGGGGCTAGTACACAAAACAACAGTTGTCTTTGGTCTGATATCCAGCAAGAGTTAAGACATGCAAAGTTATCTTCTTTGCAGAAGGGAAGAGATAAGATTTGTTTCAGAGATAAAAACATTCTTTCAGAATCAGAGCTTGCAAAAAATATATAACGCAGTAAGCAATTTTAAACAAAAAATTTCTTGGAAAAATAGATATTTTATATATTCATATCTAGACGGTACTTGATAGCAAACCTAAACACACATTACAGTGTGTATTGACACTTTCTCTGGAAAAAATAAAAACCCCATGTGAGACATGGTGTAAAAGGCCTATTGTGGTGCAAAGTGCCTAGATGAAGTAAACATTTATATATTTATTCCTTTCAGCAAACTAAGACCTGTATGTTGTACTTTCTCCAAACTGTGTATTGCTCTTCCAAAGTGCTCAGACTAAGCAGATTCACAGTGATCTAACTATAGTTTGGAATATGACCGTATAAGAAATACACACAAAGTGGAATGAAAAGGTCTTTTTTTCTTCATATTAAAAAAAGAGAAGAGATTGGTTCATAGGCTTTAATCACTCTGAAAGAAGTTTCACCATCAGTGAAACTGCTGATCTGCTGAGTTCCTTCACGAAGAGTTAATGTACTTGCTGTATGTCGAAGTACAAGTAAGCATAATGTGCATAAGTTCACAAAGGCCCAATGTACATTCAAGATATTGATTGACTAGGCTAGAATAAAAAAAAAAAAAATCCTATAGAAATTCCCCAGGAGCAGCTACCCACACTAGAGGTACTTTAATTGCATAATTAAGTTCGAATAGTCGAGTTGTGAAGCTTCCTCATTAGGTGACAAGCTTTCAACCTGAGACACGCTCACGATTTCTTGTGGCTGGGTACAACAGCGAATAACTTAATACTTGCATCATTACCATATCCATGCTTTATGCTGAGTTACCTACAAAGACAAAGCTCTAAGAGTATTCCAAGGTCTGATGTCTTGTGCAAAGTGCATGTTTGTGTCCTGGGACTGGTCACAGGGCATGGAACTCACGTAGGTTTGTGATTCTGAACTCAGGAGATGGTGCAGTCATCTCTGGATCTACCCTTATTCCTTCTACCAACCTGCAAATCCTCCCTGCTTTCAGCCCTCTTAATAAAAGCTCTTTCCAAATCCTGTTCCAAAACAACTTGATCCTGTAATTTTCCCACTTTACTAGAATCAGATACTTTGATTTCACCTTCCTCCACATCAGCCTCCACATCAGTTTTCCCTGATGCTTCCCCTTGCAAGCACCCTGTTTCTTCAGGCTCATCTTTTTTATTCTGCAGGACTTCACCTTTGGTCGAGGCATCTTTGGTTTGCATTTTTTCTGTTCCCTCTCCAGCTTTGTCTGTGTGGGCAGTTTTTCCAACAGCACCATTTGCTCCATCACCCTCTTCTCCCTGTCTATCAGCTTCATCTCCATCACATTTTTCATCAGATTCTAGTATTTGATTTGACTCTTCATCAAAATCAAATGCATCACCATCATCTTCCAGGCTTTCCTCTGCTTGGTCCTCCAATTTCACTTGTTCACTGATGTTGTCATCCTGCACAGGCTTCTCTGCCAGGGAATTATTTACACCTTCCCCCAATTTCACTTGTACACTAATGTCTTCATCCTGCACAGGTTTCTGTGCCAGGGAATTATTTACTCCTTCCTGCAGTTTAACTTGTTCACTAATGTTTTCATCCTGCACAGGTTGCTGTGCCAGGGAATTATTTACTCCTTCTTGCAATTTAACTTGTTCACTAATGTTTTCATCCTGCACAGGTTGCTGTGCCAGGGCATTATTTGCACCTTCCTCCAGTTTAACTTGTTCACTGATGTTGTCATTCTGCAGAGATTTCTGTGCCAGGGCATTATTTGCACCTTCCTCAGAAGCAAATTCCCCACCAGGGTGGTCTGCAAGCTCCACCTCTTGCTCATTTTCTTCCAGTGTTTCTTTACTGGCTTTGTTTTCAGTAGTTACAGTAACATCTACACCTGACTCCTCTTTAGATTCACCTTCTACTCCTTTAACCACCTTCTGCACTTCACCCTCTAAAGGAACATTTTTCTCTCCTTCTGTACCCCCTGCCTTTTCTTCACTGCACTGACTTGTTTGAACCTCTACCTTTGGGTTCAAATCTTCTACCCATTCTGTCCTACTTTCCTGTCCTGCCCCAGCCTCATCCCCTGTTTCCAATTCTGACTCCTTAATTTCATCATCTAAAAGGCTCGGGTCTAAATGTGTTTCCTGAGTGGCCATCCCCTCTCTCACAACCTCTGTTCCTGGCTGCTCCTGCAGCTCACTTCCCTTTCCCTCGGGAATGCAGCCTCCTGCCTCCACACATGCCACACCCTGCTCGCCTGTTTCAGGAGAACCTGAACTCTTCCCCAGCTCTTCCATCAGTTCTTCCTTCTGTCCATCCTCCTCAGCTGTAGCCGTTTCATCTTCACTTTTACCTTGTGTGCTTGGTTCCTCTGGGGATGCTGAAGGACTGTCCTCTGAAGAAGCTGGTTGGATGGATTCCTGATGTTCTTCACCTTCCTTTTCAAGTGGCTCTGCTGGGACATCCCTTTCATGTGCCTCTGTCCCCTCCAAACCCACAGACTCAGTTTCCCTAGGCTGACCTTGAACTGTGTTCCCAACCTCATCATCTTCTTCAGCTCTGTCACCTGCTGTTTTATCACTTCTTCCATCAGTGCAATCAACAAACTTTCCCTCCAAGACATTTACAACCTTGTTTTCAGCACTTTCCTCTGAGTGCTGGGGTTCCTCTGGAGCGGAACTCTCTGCATTTCCCTCCTCCCTAGGCAAGCCTGCCACTGTTCCCTCGGGTAGCCCTGTCTGGTTAGAAACCAGCTCACTGCTCTCACTTGTACTGTCAGATCCTTCATCCATTTCATCATCACTCAGGGCATGGCTGGTTTTAAGATCCTCTTGTTCTTCCTGGTTGGGTGCAGCTTCTCCCAGCTCCTGCTCTGTACCTGAGTCACAAAATATTTCCTGAGGAGTATCAAAAATCTGGTGGCCTTGCAGAGAGCCCAGCTCCAAGTGCTCATCTGTCCTTACACTCAAGTCACGCTGGTCAGCCTCTGTACTCTCAGGCTGCTGAACTGCTGTGCCCCTGGACTCTGTGACCTTTCTCAAGCCATCTGTGTCACTGTCACTGTTGGAAGAAGTGCTCCCTGACACAGGTTCTGTGAGGCTTTGGGCTTGCTCTGCAAACCTACTCTCTGGTATCATCACTGTTGGCAGGGCGTCCCGTTCTTCAACCGTTTGTTCTGCCTTTGCATTTTCAGCAGCATGCAATGTCTGTATTTCCTCCTCAGACTCCTCTTTGTGTTCCTCATGCTCAGTATTCTGCAAGATTTCTCCTTTCCCCACATCCTCCAAAATCTCATTTTTCATCTCCACTTCATTGGCTTTGCCTAAAAGACCATTGAGAAAGTTGAGGGGGCTACACCACAGCACCTACCTCCCCACTTTAAACCCGAAAGACAGAATGAGAAGAACAGGTTAATAAAAGATCAGCTTTTGCCAATTTTGTGAGGCAAAGCAGCGATTGAATTAGTAAGGATCCAGGGGGTTTGATCAGTGAAACTCACCACCCCCCTCTCAAAGCAAGAGGTCTCTGGTGCTGGCTCGTGTTTTTGTAAAGGAGGAGATTTATGCTCTTGGCTGTGGGAATGACAGCTTTGGTAGAGAACAACTGGTTGAAGCAGTGCAATTTAACAGCAATACTTGCAGATGGACCTCTAAGGACTGGTTCTCCTCAGCAATTTTCTCTACAACTTTAACCCTGACGCCCCTCTATCCATGCAGGAGTCTGATGCTGTTACAATGGAATCACAAAGGATTATTCAGTAATATTTTGCTTTTAAAATCTCAGACAGCCATCATCAGTGCACATGACAGACACTGAGTGTAAAATCTGATTGGCAAGCAAATGGTTTGGCTATTCAGACCTTCCAACACAGATCAAAGCTCAGGTAATCTGTGTCCCTTATTTCGGCCACCCAAAGGGGTGGGGACTTCTGTGGCTTTTTGAAAGTTATTTTTGTTGCAACAGTTTTCCTTCAATTTATATTTAAAAGCAACAGATATTAAAACAATAGTGTTTGTTGTTAGTTTTTGGGTCTATGCTGTACCTATTCTGAAAAAAAACCAAACAGGATTAGGAGATGTAGAAAACACGTTACATTTAAAAATACACCCTTACCTTGGTTTTTGGTGTTCCGCATTGTTTTCACACAGAAATGAGTGAGGAAAAAGCAGCCAAAAGCTAAAGCAAGAGAACCTGCACTTGCAACAATTGGCTGCCTGCAGCTATTTATTAGTACATTCATTTAGAACAAAAAAAATAAAAAATCCAACAAACCAAAAATATTACTTTCTTTTCTTACATTAGTACAATAGTTCTCTAATGGCCATTCACCACATAAAAGCATAAAGAGGTTTTGCCAACCAGATTTCTCCTTCCTAACCCTGTCCACGTCAATTATATCCTTTGAATTTGAATGTCAATGTAACAAGTAAAAACACAGAAGTGTTAATTTTAGGTGTTCAGTAGCACAGGAACAAAGAATTTATCCTTTGGTGTGCTTTGGCAGAGCCCAGCACTGTTGTCCAAGCAGATGCAGTTCTCAGGGACACCAGTGAACCAACATACAATCTCTTTATAGAAAATTAAAATGCCTTTTGTTTTTCCTGATTATTTAAGGTATGTGCTGAAAAATACTGAGCAGCAGTAGGATTATCCTGGGACAATTTCCCAATGCAGGGTTTAAATGGCGATGTGAATGACTGCTACTTATCTGTAATGTCCTATTTGTATTCCCATCCTTTGTCACCTGCAGGAGAAGCGAAGCCTGCCCTGCAGGACACACTGGGAGTGACAATCAACACGAAGCAGGGAAATGCACAGGGAGTGATTGGACAAGGAGCATGCTGCGTGGCGTTAATTGTCCCACTAACAACTGCCCGATCCAAGCAGAGGTGGATGAATGAAGGACAGACAGCAGGAGGGGCTGAGAGGACACACAGCACTTACCTAGCATCCCCTCCCCTCCTGTCCTTAATGCCTGAGTGCTGCCTGGAACGGCTCGGGAAGAATCCAAGTGTCCTTCGTTATCCAAAATGTCTGATGTCTCCCCGTTGGTGGCTATGTCAGAGTCTGGGATTATTCCATGTTTCTGTGGGAAGCAAAAGCAACGTTTAAGAGCCTGCTGCTCGGAAAGGGAAGGATTGTCAAGTGCTCTTGTCCGAGATACTCTGAATAAACAATGGCTTCAATCATTCCATTAAATATGGCTGGGAGTCAGGAAGGATAACAGATATTCCAGTTCTCTGTTCAGCCATTCTGACAGAAAACATGTGATCCCAGTTTTTGTTTGTTTTTTTTTTTTTTAACAAAAATCTGCTGCATAAGATGTTCCTCAGAGAAGTGTCTCCTACTAAAACAACTTTTTTATACTCCAGTCTACACTAAGAACTCACAATCAATAGTAGGGGAAAGGACTTTATATGGAAAATCCCTGAAATGGCAATTTATAAGCAACATAAAAATTGAGTTATTGCTACTGAGCTAGGATTAATTTTTCTGCCCAAATGTACAGGGGGGAAAGGGTCAGCAGATGAATACAAATTTCTTTTAATCCTATTGCATACCTTCAGTTGCTCCTTCAGCACAACCACTTCGTCTCTAAGGTCATCCCGCTCACTCCTTATGGAATCAAAGAAATCTTTCTGCCTCTCTAGTGCCTGAGTTCCCAACACAGACAGAGGGTGAGGAGATGTGAAGAAAGGAAGGGAGACAAGTAAAGGCAGTCAAAAGCAAATGTAGACAAGAATGAGCAGATTTAAGATATTCAGGGGATGGAAGAGGCACAGATGAAAAAAGTCAAGTTTACAGATTAAAGGACTCAGTTTGCATACAGAGAGAGAAACTTCAAATCCAAGAAAGGCACAGCTTCTTCAATAACCAAGAATTCCTGCCAAAGGCATTCAGAGCCCAATTCTTCATTAGGGGCCCTTCAAATGAGGGACCACTTTTTATTCTTATCTGCTAGACAAGCCAATCCATACCCAGATTGCTTTAGCATGCACACTGAAGACATCATGCCATTCCCACGTGCTAATGGAAGGGCATGGAAGTAGGCCCGCTGGATTTCAGGAGACGTTTTATTTTACACTTTAATTAATTTGAAAGCTGCCATTAAGTCATCCTTAGTCTGGGATGCACCATGTGCAAATGCATATTTTGCTACTGAACTCCCCCCTCCCAGTATTTCTATGTAAGTACAAATAGAACAACTCAAAAAAAATAAGACAATTTTCAGTTTCAAGCTGCTACAAATTACTGGACATCACAAACATGGGCAAGCTGCCAGATTTCTTTCTCCTACTCTCTTCAGGAAGCCTTTCAGTGTTCAGCTGGAAAAGAAAACCAGAGTGGGTTTCCATGTGGCTTTGATAAGAGGTGGTGCAAAGGGCTGAGAAGCAAGGGAGACTTTCATCCCAAGAGCCTATAAATAGCTCCATTACCTCTTTATCCCACTCCAGTTTCTGCTCAGTCCGCAGATTAAATCTGAATAAGCAAAAACTCAGTGCTGATGGAATTGCTTTATAAATAGCACTTCCTTTCCCCATATGGCAAATGCAAATGGTGCAGCACAGCAAATCAATTACCCTTGGTTTAAAGCAGACCAGCTGCCTGGTTTTCCTTGGATTTTAAGGTACTGGCCAAAGACAACACTGCTATTTGCTACTTCACTGGCAACATCATGGGACAGCCACACCAAGCAAAGGCACGAGGGAGGGTTTTATCCATGGGTTTTTACAAAAGCAGGATCAGGTGGACAATGACAGTGTCACTTTGAGCACATGGCAGGAGCTGACAAGTCCTACCCCTATTTTTTTGTCTTTCCACTCTATTGTCTCCTGAAGATCGGAAATTTCCCTGACATAGCTCTGCTGTTTCTGTTGCAGCTGTTGGATTTCCTGAGGGGCAGGAGCAAAACAAGAAGACAGAAAGCAGGTAACAGGTTAACAAGGAAGGCCAAGATTGCAGTGATGCCCAAGAATGAAAAAAGGCAGGTGCTAAAGTAGATGAGTGTCTACAATGCACAGTTTCTGACATCCCAGCTGAACCTGTGCTCCTGAAGACAATCTTATTACCCACAGCATGACTTAGAACAAGTTACACAGTTCTGTTATTTTCCTCTGCATCTCCACAAACAGCTGTCCAAAATGCAATATTTAGGAAGAATAAGATAATACTTAGCAAAGTACTATTTGCATTAGTCAGATCTAAACCTGTTTGGCCTGAAACACTAACATTTCTTCTGGTGAGAAACTTGAATAGGGAATAAAATTCTCCCCTCTACTGCTACTTGGGAAAGTACCAAAGAAGCCATTAAAAAAAAAAAAAAAAAAAAAAGAAGTTACTTACTGCAAGCATTTCTTCTCTCTGCTTCAAAGCCTCTTTGATTTCCATGAACTGAAACTGCAATATGCTATGAGCATGCTTCTCCCTCTCAAATTCCTGTGAAAAATGAAATATTCACAAGATTATTATTAATCAAAAATAGCATCCCATCAAAATGAGGAAAATAAGCCCAAACACAAAGAAAATGCTTACTGCAATGTAATTTTTGAATATCCCTCTAATCACAATCCCGCAAGAGTGCAATTTTTATCGAGTCTGTCCTTTTTCCAAGATGCTATTACTGCACCAAATACAGAAGTGACAGACATCATTTAGCCCATTTCATAGGCTGAGCAGCAGGCTCAAGAGCTTTTACACTCCAGGCCTTCAGACTGCACAGATGAATGGATGGGAATTTAACCCACTCTTCCCACATGGCCACGTACTGAAAGGTAGCTGGACTTTTAAATAAAAAGAAAAAACCACACTGTATCTTTCAAGAACTGTGTTTTGAAGTGGGGTGTAGTCAAATGCCCCAAGCTATAAGAAGGCAGTTCTGAAAACATAAAGCCCCAGTTTTATTATTTAACACCAAATCACTGTCAGCTGCTAAATTAATGTAAAACTTAACTAAATATTTAACCATGGAGCTGCCTGAACTGCATGGTTCTCCCACAGGCTGCCTGGAGACACCTTTGTGTGTAAACTGCTCCAGAAGTCCCTATGGATAAACCCTATGAATTTACTTTCAAGATGGAATATAAAAGGAGATGTGATAGTATCAATATAGTCTTTACCAGCTAGAACATTGCTGCCCTTCTTCAGAAATGGCTTAGGGAAAATTCTCATTTGTATGATCACAAGTACACAACAAAGTGGTATTTCACTTAATACTAATTAAACCAGCAACTTGTCCAAAATCTTGAGTAACAATTTCGCTGCCTCCTCCCAAAGATCTCTCCCCCCCTCCAAATCTCTGCCTGTTATTTCCCATGCCAGAGCTATTTACATACTTTACTTTTCTCTTCATATTGCCTCCTGGATTCTGCCAGCTGTTCCTCTAACTCTAAGAGTGCATCCTTCAGGGTGTCCACTTGGTACATGAAATTGGTTTTCTCATTGTCCAGCTGAGCATTTGACACCATAGCCTTCTTGTACTTCTCCTCAACTTCAGCTAGAGAGTCCTGCAGGGAATAAGCAACCCCGGTCAGAGTCAGAAATAAAGGAGGACACTTTGCCAACCAAGAGCTTCAGGGAGAAAACAAAGCAGCAAACCACAAGCTCACTAAGGCTGCCTATGGCAAGCAGCATGACTCCTGTGCTGGAGGCTCCCAAGAGAGGAAAACCTCCCGTGTCCCCACCAGGCTTCCAAGCAAGCAGCCTTACCTCAGCACGGATAAAACGCTTCCTGTCCTCTCTGCTGCTTCAGCTTCTGCCTTCCCAGTTTTCTTCCTTCTCCCTCCTCCCCCTGCCCCTGCACATTGGCAGCTCAAAGCAGCTGCTGATGATGGCAAGTTGGGATTTTTTTTTTAAAGGTAAACTGGCCTTGATTTAAGATGACTTTGGATGATCTGAAATTAAGGCAATTTGACAGCCACTTCACACTAATTTCTGAGACCCTTGCAGTGTGGGAACCCTTAAATACTGACTCAGGAATTAGAATGCACTGTGAAAGAGAAAGCTGCAGCTTTTGTGACCTGATGTGTGATTTCCCATTAGGTTTCCCACATTGCATCTCTTCTTCACAAATTTACTCTCCAAGATACAGTTCCCAGCATCTTGAAAACCCCTTCTGTCAGCTTGACCTGAATACAAGATCCTGAGATATTTATAGCAACAAATGATGGTAAAATAAAGATTAGCATAATTTTTCATTTATGCAGACAAATGTCACACTACTTGATTTTAATAACGAAATTAAAGAGTTATATAAACAAAGCAGTGTAAATGTGCAAACAAGGAGGACACACATGTCAACATTTTAGTTCACAGATCAAACAATTTCTCTTGGAACTTGTGTAAACTTGTTAATTATTTCAACTGAACTACGGGTGAGTTTCATATACTTCCTTTTTCAGCTGTTAATAGAACTAAAGATGATAGTGGCAAAGGCTAAATCAGTTTAATTGACATTTCTATTAACAAATGAGATAATTTGTCTTTTAGGACACAAATTTGTCCAGTTCCAAATGCTTCACTATGTTTTGGGGTTTCAGCTCCAGATGAGAAATACCAAGCACACGACAGCCACCAGGATTTGGAAGCTCAGAAAGGAGCTGGAAAAGAAGTATATGCAAGGAAGAAGTTAAGGAAGTTCTGCTCCACTCCTTCAGCATGCCATGTTTTGCTTTCTTAGCATCAAACAGTGCAGCTTAGGTCCAAATCACTGCAAAGAGCAGTCCAAGGGACATGGATTGACATTTTTTTATGCTGCGTGATTATTTTGCTCTGCTACTAAGTGAACAAGAAAACCCCCAAAATTTTACCAAAAAAGGGCCTAACTACTCTGTTTCCATTGAAAACTCACTTAAGATGGCAACACCTTCATCTGTCAGTGCTGAGCTGATGACACAATCAGCAATTAATGCTGGCAAATGTTGAATTTATCTATTTGCCTTTTCCAAAAAGCCACAGCTCATGTCACTGCTCACTTAGGAGTGGGATGGTACATGGATGTACAAGTTGGTTGTTGCACTAAAATGTATTTATGGGTTTGTGGAAGCAGTAAGAGCTTCAGCATTCCTTTTTCATGTAACAGGCTTTGATACGTGGAGTTTTGTTTCAAGAATTGCTCAAGGGTGTTTTCTGTCATCCAAAGATGAAACCAAAAAGACACCTCACATGGCCATGGCCTTATAAAAATAAAAACATACAAGGTTCTTAACTCATAAAAATAAAAACATACAAGGTTCATTTAGTTTTAGTACTGTAGGAGGAGATGAGTTCTAGTTCATCTCCCAATACTGGAAGGTTTCCTGGATTAGGAAATGATATTTAAAAAAAACCCAAATAATTTTAATTTATTATCAAAACAATGACCTCCTCAAAGCAGCAAAGACAACGTGCAGTGAACACTTGGAAGCATTTCTCACAACAAGCCACCCAGTCAGAACAGTTTGCCAGCTGATGGGACACTCAGCACAGTTCCCAGCCTCTACAGGAGAACAGCATGCAAGGACAGCTCTGGGGCTCACACTGGGCCAGGGTTAATGCTCACACACCAGTACCTTCAGTTCTTTCAGCCCCTGCATGTATTTCCCTTCTACATCCTGAATCTGGTCCTTTAACTCATAGATGTCCTGAGGGAGACGGCGAGAAAGGTCAGTGATGCCACGGACACTGATGGGCAGAATGCAGCTGGGAGGGACAAGCAGTGCTCAAAGTGCTCCTTCCAGCACAGGTGAAGGGCTCTGACCCTAAGCTTGCCAGACAACCCAATTTCTTGGTCAGAAGTTTGTGCTAATTCTGCTTTTCTTGGCTGGAGAAAACGGAATCTTCATTGTTAAGGACAAGGCGCAGACCCAGGTTCCAAGGCTCCGACAGTCCCAGCCCTCCTCTGTCCCTTCCACTGGGGTTCTCCTCCTGTCCCAGGCTCTCTCCCCTGCTCTCCAGGAGGGCAGTGTGCTACCCCCACCCTCCTGGCATCCCCTGTTTCAGCATGGGAGGTGCTTTTACAACCAGTCCCATCTGAGAGGCACCTCCAGCAAAGCTCCTCCACAGCACCCGATTCACTGCCAGCTCCATCCTGGGAAAGGCTGTTCCATAACTTACTCTGGCTTTGAGTACTGCTCACCTTGATTTCCCTGATGGATGCCTCTGTGTCAGCTGAGATGGACGTGTCCCCACTGCCCCTCCGTGAAGAAGTCCCGCCCAGAGAAGCCAAGGTAGCTGCTGATAAGCTTGAGACAGTTCGTGCTCCCTACAATCACACACAGATAAACTGCTGAGAACTTTCTTTTCCAGATAAATTATGGGCTTGTAGCTTTCCCCTTCTCTCTTTTTTTTTTTTTTCATAATACACACGTTGCACCAATCCTTGCACTTCTAAATTATGCACTTTTGATTAAAATCAAACTAAGAAGTAAAAAAAAAATCAAGATTTAACAAGGGAAACTAATGAGAAAAGGCAGATCAGAAGTATTTAAATAATACTGCAATTGAAGTTTGCATAATTTAGCTGCTAATTACTGATTCTTAATTGGAGAAAGTCTTTAGGGGCTAGTATCAGCCTGCCATTTTCAAAACTTGCAATAATACATTCTGTGGAAGCTTTGGAAGCTCCTGTCCTTTATGGATATTTATTTACTCTGCAGCAGTGGCCACATGAACTGTTCAACTGCACCCAGGGTTAATGCAGTAGCCTCCTCTTTTATTATGATGATTTATTTATTTTTACATAAATAACTTAGGTCTTCTAACTAAGATCTAATAAACACACACAGTTTGTGTGGCTTAGCCTACAGCAGTTTCAGCCAACTGCTGCTGAAGGTCAGCTACTTAACATCAAGTAAGCAGGGGCTGAAAAGTTCATCTTCAAAAATGCTGTAGCAGAAGGCTCCAGAAATTCAGATTTTTGTCTCACAATGGATTTTACAGGAGATTTCTGAACTCTTGGAAAGCTCTACCCACCAAAAAGAATGAACTTTGAAGCACTGTTGTCAGAATAATTGATAAGATCATTCTTACCTTCTCAAAGTCTTTTTCTGGCCTTTCCTCAATCTGCAAAAGAGAGATTGAGAAGAAATCATTAATAGAATCAATAAAGGGTAAGAGAAAGCAGTAACCCAGCAAAAATGCCATCCCATCCTCCCTGTCCCAAAAAGCAAGGTACCAAGTTAGACTTGAAATCTAAAGCTTCAAAGCTGTGGTTAATATTCCCCTCTTGAGACAAACAGGGACTGCAGCTTCAAGCAAAGATCCTAGACTGCAAAACTGACCCTCAAGTCAAATATCAGTCCAAAGTCTAAATAAATGGCTCTTTTAGGGTTTCAGCACTTCACTGCAATTCACTAATTTACAAGAGAGATCCTATACTAAAACTAGTCTAGAAGAACCCAAACAGTGAGAAAGTAGCATTTAGGAGGACAGAAAACTACCATGGATGGAGACACTGATGGAGAGCTGAAGGGTTTAAAAGTTACAGAACATCTCCATTTAAAATGGGATTAAGTGTAAAAAGAACTGAATGAAATTAAAAAACTCAGGACAACTCAACAAAATCTGAATTCTTTTTGGAACATTCAGCACAGTCAAGATGGTTTCCCAAAAGACTCCTAGAAAATGAATGTCTTCCTCAGACAAAGAGGAGCCTAATTGCCAAAGGGAATAGTGTTCTTGAAACTACTGGGAAAACAATCAGGATAGACCTGATTCAGGAGAAGGCATAATTGAGATTAAGTTGATAATTTCCATTGAAAAGACACTTAAAAGCCCATCTCTTTCTGATCAGTACACATTTGGCACTGTTGTTTGGAGTTTTTTTCTTTTATTATATAGAACAACATGGGGATAATCTCACTCATTATTCTTCATTTTACATATGCTACCCTATTAAAAAAATAAATCTCAGAACTGTGAGGTACCTGTTAAAAATCTCAGAACTGTGAGGTACCTGTTAAAAATTCTTACACTGACATCTCACAGCTAAAATTCCCTGTGAATAAGCATTAGGAAAACTTAAGTTTGAGGCTTTGAAGTAAAATAAGCTTTGAAGTAAAAAAAGCACTAGATGTAAACACGCAAAGACACTGAATACATAAAATATTTAGGGAAAAACCCCTCAAATCTCAGAATTTGGAGGCAATAAGAGAGGGTCATTAATGAAGGCAGCCACTTTAGCTCAGACCCAATGAACAAGATGGACTGAGCTGTACAAACAGCTTTTTATTTTCAGGCCAGACAGCTCCAAGTGCTGGATTTGGCAGCCTTCTAGCCTGGCCAAACACTGTGTTGTTGTTTAGCAAGACAGCTGTGGCAGTGTCAATAATGGCATGGGACAAAAGATTTGTGTGTCCACACACATCTACCTCTGGAAATCTGTGTACAGCCTTTGCAAAATCCATCTGACAGGGCACAACTCAAAATAATTATTTTCCTTCAGCCATCTGCACAACGGCCTCTATTTTCTGGAACAAAGTGCAATCTCAGTTTTTAGCAAAATAAAGAAGGGAGCAAATATTGATATTGTTTTAATGATGCATCACATGAGTCAAACAAAAGCTTTTCTTTACAAAGGGCAATGTTGAAGACCATGTGGTGAGAGACATGACTACAGTGAGTGTTTCTACTCATAACCACACCTGTGAAGCCTGCTACACCTTTATTGCAAAACTGTCTTAAATAGTAACTCTGATGGGGCATAATCTCTAATAATGAAAGCTATTAAGTAACATCTAAAATTGAGCTGGTTAGGAAAACAAACCAGGTTTCATCTTCCTTCCTAATGATGCCCTTGCACACATCCACTTGATGCCATGAATGCCGAACTCAGAGCAGTTTCTCCTCAAAACCAGTAACTATCCCTAGAAATTTATTTAAATGTTTACACTTAAAAACTCCATCAATTTTGAGAAAAGCCAGCTCCTCATACCAAAATAACATCCTTACATTACATAGATGCCTCCTGCTACATGGCACTTTTCTAAGCAAAAAGACAGCCTGAAACAAGCAGCATTTAATTTTATGGTTACACGGCAGTGATACACAAAATCTGTCTTGTAGAAAGAAAGAAACCTATTTTAGATTTATATTTTATACTGCTTTCATCGTGCTCATATTTAGATTAATGTATTCACAGTATCCTTTGAAAAGATTAAATTTTCCTAAAGGAAGCAGCCACCAGAGGGACCTCCAGGTTTCCAGCTTTCCCCCAGTCCCCTCTGGCAGTTGATTCAGCAATAAATGCAACAGAGAAAGGTCAGGAGAGAAATGTTTATCTCTATTCGAAGCTGTACAGAATTCTTGCCCAAAACACTTAGCTTCTGTATTAGCATTCAGTCAAGAACACTGCAATTATTAAACAGGCTGAAAAGAACTTCTCCACCTTCACAAGTACTTGACACAGCCCTTCATAAAAATATCCTGGCTTTGGGGCTTTTCCACACACAAACGTAAAGGACTGACAGAACATTTGCCAGAAAGAAAGATTTAAAGAGGGATTCACCTAATGGGACCTTTAATTTACACAACATTTTTCATTTGCACAAGGGTATGGGTTTGTCTCTATCACAGATTATCTTCCTCTTCACCAGCAACTGGGGCAATTTGTACTTTGGTGCACAAAAAAGCAGGAAAAGGAAGTAATTTTCCGAGGAACTCCAGCACGCACATCTTTGTTTTGGCTGCTCTCTGCAAAATAAGTGCAGTGGGATCAGAGTTCAGCCTCTTCTGACAGCAATTTCGGAATTAATCCAGAGCCACATTACAAAAATGTCAGCAATTATCAGAGCTCACCACAGCTGGAAACATAACCCAAGCAAAATCACCCCACAAGCCTTTATATGGACAAAGAGCCTCTTTTCACTAGATTAAAAGGGTTAACCCTTTTAGGGTGAAGCTCTTTTCCTCCATTGGAGTGTCCAGGTCAAAATGGGTCCCTGCAGCACTACCACAGAGCATCCAACCAACCAAACACCTACTGCAATACAGGGATCATAAAATCAATGAAAGACCAGGAGTGAAGCACAGTTTGCAGCTTCCAGGCTCCTGAACAACACCAGGGAAGGGAAGCTGGAACTCTTCTGTCTGTGTCACACCCCCGTGCTCAGGTATCAGAACTTCAGTGTCCAGTACGTGGCTGTCACTGCTCAGCTCCAGCTCAGATCTGGCACTTAGCTCAACTTCCTCATGAAAGCAAGGGGGTTTTTGGTGACAAATCAAATCAAGATCATTTCCTGCCCTTAAAGTAGCACAGCGCAGCTTGAAATGGAAACATGGCCCACAGCAGAGAAAAACTGTCAGGCTAGAGTTTAACACAGGATGGAATTTACCAAATCTGGAACTAAAAAGAAGAGGTACTGCAGTCAGTACAATCCCTCCTACAACCCCCATCTTACCAGTCTGATCAGCTGGGCTGGGGCAGGCAGTAACAAAGCTCCTGCTGCTTCTCCAAGGAGAGCCACCTTAACGCCAGCAATTAGCAACAAGCCTTTCAAAGTCAGCAGGGGAAAACCACTGCTGAAATTTGTCAGGTCTGGAGAGGGTTTGTGAGAAGAATCCTCTCTCAGGAATGAGTGCTATGCCAAACGTCACTGTCTAAACAAACTTATCAGTCCCAGAAATGCAAGTTAGCACTGAAGCAGATCCTCACTCCAGAGGGGCCCAAAGCACATCTACACTGTCAGAGGCAGGGCTGGGATACAACCTACCCTAAACCTGCACAGAGAGAGAAGGCACAGCTTCCTAAGTGCCTCCACCAAATTAAGTCTGTCAGTGTCTTCATTTCATTTCTGGTGAGAACATGATAAGCTTCTGCCAGTGATCAAAGGTGTTCCCAACGGGGCATTGAACGGGATGCATGGACACACTGGGGAATGAGAGGCTGGAGAGCAGCAGGATGTGGGATCCTGGTCGATGGCCAGCTGGATCTGAGTCAGCAGTGCCCTGGAGCCAGGAGGGGGATCCCTGTGCTGGGGGATCAGGCCCAGCACTGCCAGCCAGCCAGGGAGGGCATTGTCCCACTCTGCTCTGGGCTGGGGAGCCTCTGGTGCTGAGGCAGTTTGGGTGCCACAATATAAAAACAATATAAAGCTGTTAGAGAGTGTCCAAAGGAGGGGCAGAAGATGGGAAGGGCCTGGAGGGGCTGTACAAGGAGCAACTCAGGGCCTTGTTCAGCTGGAGCAGAGGAGAGCCTGAGGGCAGAGCTCACAGGCCTGCATCTTCCTCCCCTGGGGCAGCTCCCATCTCTGCTCTCTGGGACAGGGACAGGACCCAGGGAATGCTGGAGCTGTGGCAGGGCAGGCTCAGGCTGGAGCTCAGGGAAAGGTTCTTCCCCCAGAGGGTGCTGGCACTGCCCAGGCTCCCCAGGGAATGGGCACATTCCCAACCCTGCCAGAGCTCCAGCAGGGTTTGGACAACACTCCCAGGAATGCCCAGGGTGGGATTTGGGGTGTCTGTGCAGGGCCAGGGCTTGGATTCAATAATTCCTGTGGGCCCCTTCCAGCTCAGGATGTTCTACAACTCTGTGTGTGCTTGTGCTGCTGCCTGAGCTTCCTCAAGAATGGAGAGAGCCAGGATGAACCATCCTCATCTCAGCATAGCAAAACCTGCCCTCTCTTCTTGCTTTGCCTGCCTTGCCTTTGAGAGCCTTCAAACAAACACTACTGCATCCTGAGTCTGTTTCAGTTTTAGAAATAATTGCTTTTCACTAGTAGCTTCTTAATTTAGAGAAGAAAAATAACAAAACTCCTGCAATTCATATTAGAAGTCCAGCTCTGCCAAAACATGCTGAGAGCTCAGGCCCATCTGTACAGAAATATCTGATGTTTGCTCTCAGTAGTCTTAAGATCTGTACTTTATGTGAAGTTGGTTTAATATTAAACAACATATTTGCATATCTGCAGTAACTGCAAGGACAGCAGATAATTACCAGTGGGGATAACATGAAAAACTTTAAAGAAAAATAAACCAACAGCAAACTTCATTCAGATATAGTGAATTCTTAAAATAACTACAAAGACAAATATTCACACATTCATTGTGTTTAAGCATTTTCCTGCCTTTGACTGTACTACCAACATGGTAACACAAATGAGAACACAAGCTAGCAAAGCTGTGCACAGCAGGAAAACCACTGCAGGAAAAATACTGCTGCTTTTTGCTCACTGTTCAGTGAACAGTGATAGAAGGGGGAAACAAAACTCTGAGAAAAAAAATCAGAGCTGTAGTGACAAGCTCTTGTATGCTTCAATTTAGAAAGTACCATGGAATCATTCTCCACTCTCAAGCACCTGACTGAAAACCAGAACACTTTGAAGCCTGTCAATAAAAGTGGTCCCTCACTCTGAGCTACAGGAAAAGCAATGTCTTTTTAATACAAGAAAAAGTATTATAATCACAGGGTGCTGCTGGATTGATCCTGTGCAGCAATAAGAACTTTTAGGATCAGCTGGACTCACTATGACATTAACTCTCTGCTCTTCTTCAAGGTGACAGAGATAAGGGAAGCTCTTCACACCAGGTAATAAACACTAATTAAAACAAAAAAAAAAGGTAATTTAAGGAGTGCCTGCTGTCCCCCTGCAGAGCAGATTCAGCTCGGTGCTGACACAGCAAACCATCTCCAGCCACTTGCATACCAAGAGGCCAAAGTGTAAGCAGGGAATTTAAAATCAAAAACCTCCCTTGCACCTCCCAGCATCCTGTGGTTCCAGCAGTCAACATGCAGGAATGACTCAGTTGGCATACAGAAAACACCTAAAGGAAACCAACTGCAGTGTGTGGGTACCCAGTTCTTATTACCCTTACAGAATTGTAATGGAATCCCTGCTTATTCTGATTAATTTTTGCTTTGGGGGTAATTGAAATTCAGTTTGCAAAGCCACTTAAGATGCATTACTAATGTAAGTTATATTCTGCAAGAACTCATAGCTCAGGGACCCAGGTTCAGGGGCTAATTAAAACACTGATTTATTTATAGCTCACCGGCTGCCATACATTATCAAAATCCCTCTGTTTTTTAATAATTTTAAAAAGTGAGTGCACCCTTGGAACACCAAAACTTCAGAGCACGCAGTTTTCAAATGGCAGACTACAAAACTCACTCCCTGTGGCAAATTAATGTTGTGATATTTCAGTTTACTGTAAGCTGCACGTTTCCTCTACGAGACATCCTACTTCACTCAGCAGCTGTGCTCATGCTTGGAAATAAATCAGAAAGATACCCAGAGCTGTAAACAGCTGCAGAAAGCAACAGCCACAAGGAGAAAGCACAACATGCCATTAAAAAAATGAAAGCCAGAAACCTCCTAAAAGCAGGGGATGGACAAACCTTATCACTTGAGCACTGCTCAGCCACAGCTTGTGCTGGGTGCTCCTTACCCTTCTAGCACTTCACCATGCTGAGGACTGCAGTGCCTGGCACTCCATGAGTCCCACAAAGATGTCCAAATCCAGCCCCTGGAGAGTCCTGCAGCTTTGCACCAAATTACTGCTCACTGGAGAGAAACTGAACTGCTTGAATGCTGCAGTAAGATTTAGGGTTTCCTGCTCCCCCAAAGGAGACACAGTGCTTCCATCAACAACCCAGTCTTTTCCACAGTAACCTTGCTGTGCTTTATTCTCCATTTAAAGCAAATATAGATTGTCATGAGGGTCCAAAGGGTACTTTCTGTTGTAAAAACATGCATCTGCACAGAAATCACTTCAGTTTTGCAATTTCTCCTCTGGTTTCTTTGTCTTAAGCACTGCCCAGAAGGTCCAGTTAATACCCTGAGAACTTCCTCACGAGGGACAGTGACCTCTCTGTACAAAAGAGACCTTGAAGAAGAGAGGAAAGAAAGAGCTGAGGGGCAAAGAGAAATGGAGGAGCTCACCACTGGACTGGCCCGAGCAGAGCTGGCTCTGGAGGATGCCCGAGATCCCGAACCAAGGTAGCAGCTGTACTCGGAAGGCTGCAGCAGGAAAACCAGGAACAGCAGGAAGAAAAGAGAAAGGCATTAGAACTGGGAAGGGAAGCAGGAGAGGATGTAGAGCACCACATCTGAAATTAGTTAAAGAGATGGTTACATGCAGCTGGACAAAGGAACAGCAGCAAAAGTCAGAGAATTATTAATTTGAAAATTAAGGCAAGCAGTAATTCCACTGGCAGTTCAAGCGGAGTTTTGATTCAATTCTTAGAATACTAATCATTTATTTATATCTCTTCAGGTACCAGTGACACATAAACAATTCAGTTTCTCTACAAAAGGCTCCATCCTACTGCTTTTCAAGAGCTCTGAGGCTCTCTGGTGAATCACTTTCCCATCTTCCCAACACTGTGCACATATAAAATGGATTCGTGCTCCGCAGGCCAAAGGAAGAAACACCCACCTATGTGGGGATTAAAGTAAAAACTGAGCCCAGCTCAGAGACTGAGTCTCTCTCCTGGTTTTCCAGGACCTGCAGTCCTCATCTCCTTCCAAAGAAAGTCTTTTAGCTTTTTTTAAAAGGAAACATCTCAGCAGAGATGCAGGACAGGGCTGGCTGCTTGCTGACAAGGACAAAGAACGTGTCTATGCTGTTTTATTTCCAGAGGCTTTAATGCAGTGGAAATGGAGCTGGGCAATGGAAGTTTAAAGCATCAGGGAAACAGAACTAGAACTCACTCTGGAAATAATGAGTTTATTTCAGAGGTGATTAGGACTGTTTCTCAGATACAAACACACAGAAATCTGAAGAATTGTAATACTTTGGAGATGCTGTGGGGTTTTTTTAAGGTTGTGTGTCTTTTTTATTAAGTCACCTGGCCACTACAGGAATTGCTGGACACTTTAGCTTCACAGAAACAGCCAGGCCTTCACCAAGGCACTGCAGGGCTGCTCCATCATCATTAGTCACGGTAACAAAGCAGCACAGCATCACCTGCAAATTAAGCTTGCAGCCCTAATAAATGGTGAGAGGGTGAGCTGGAAATAACCCCAGCTAGAGCACAAGCACAGGGTCAGGCACTGACCACGAAACATCCTGTGCAGGGTGCACAGCCCTCAGCAAGCCCACGGGCAGGGCAGTGTCCCTGGATGCACCCCGAGGGAGGCCCTGGCACAGGGTGTCCAGAGGAGCTGTGCCTGCCCCAGACCTGCAATGTTCAGGGCTGGACAGGGCTTGGAGAACCTGGGATAGTGGAAGGTGACCCTGCCCAGGGCATGGGGTGGGAAAAGGTGGCCTTTAATGTCCCTTCCAACCCCAACCATTCTGGGACTCTGTGTCTTACACTGGCTTTGTGCACCTGACCTTCATTTCAGAGGTGAGAATATGTGTAATATAAAACTCTGCAGCACACTGTTTTCAGCTATTGCAAATCACCATAATTCCTAAATTAAAGACAAAAAAGCACTGAAGTAAAAATACGGATTTTGTTTGGTCACCACAGTGTTTTATGTTTAACAAAAGAAGGGTTTAGGATGAATTTGAAATGTGTGACAGGGAAAGAGTTTTAACTACTGAGGAGTCCCATATTAATGTTCCCAGGCCCCATTTATTCCACAATTGCTCCCTGGGCAATTGCATTGCAGGGCTGACTATGGAATTAAGCAAAGCCACTTTCAGCCTCACCCCCTGCATCTACCTGCTCTTCCAAAAACATTTTTTGGGACAGCCACCCAAGGTGACATTCCCTCTCCACGTTAAAAGTGCTGCAAGGTTCACAGGCATTAAAACAACCACAGTTATTGAGACAAGGTCGCTGCCTCTGAGGCAAACCCCTCCTGTTTCATTGCTACAGGCAGCAGGAACTGGAAAGGCTGGGTCACACACAAATACCTGTGGCTCAGGGTGGGATGGGGATGGAGGGAAGGGAAAGCACCAGTGTTTTAGCCGGTGTTCCCTCCTCTTGCCACTGACAGCCCGTGAAAGACTTGCAAACAGGCTTTGGGCTGATAGGTTTGCTGTAAATGATTTCTCACAGCTGTGAATCAGTGGGATGGCAAGAGGATGGCACAACCCTTTTAGGACTAACAAGTGCTTAGTAAGCATTCTTTAAAGTGTTTCCTCCTTCAAGCTAATAAAAATACTATGTTTAAAGTTAATGTAACATCAGTGCTCTCTCTTGAGGCTTTTCACTCTTATGGCCTTGGATGGTGGTTATTTGTTTGCTGGGGTTTTTTTGGTTGGTTGGGTTTTGCTGTCATCAGTGAAGGGGATGAGAGGCAGAATAAGCAGTGGGCCCACAGAAGAGGGATTAAAAATCTAAAGAGATTAGCTTTGGTTTTTCCCCCCCAGGGGGACACAACAGCAGCAGATGGACTGCCTGGCCCAAACACCCACAGAGGAGAAGAGGTGAAGGCATTTTCTGCCTTTTAAGCTGTAAAGCCATTCCTGGAGTTTCTCTTTTTTGAAAGGAAACAATTTATATGGTCATTCCTTAAATTGTTGCTCCCCATCCATGACAGAGCCCTCTACTCTCAGGAACACACATTTTGGAAGCACTGTCACATATATGAATGTAAAATATATTTGAATATAAATCCAAGAAACAAAACCAAGCAAGCCATATATTCACAAAAATATTTTGCTCCACACTGCTTATGTGGAACTGATTTTTAAATTCTTGGCTGGTTATTTTTTAAACTTGTATTTTCCTCAGTTTTGACAAGAAGAATTAAGTCTCAGGGAGGGAAAAGGCTTCATACAGGGCCTTTCCAAGGTGTTTTATCTGCAAACAGAGCGCAAGGCAGAACTGGATTCCCCATCCCACAGAGAGGCGAGTTCCCACTGATCACTACTGGTAACTATGGATGGGAATGGTGCTCCCACTCCTGCCGCCTCCAGCAGCAGGCCCTGGATGTCCCACAGCCCAGGTGAGACACTCCTCAGCCCGGCAAAGGACAGACACAGAGCGGGGAAATGCAGAAAAGCTCTTACAGCACGGGAACTGGGGGCACTATAGCGCCGGCTCCCGCTGTAAACGCTCTCCTCGTACACAGACGCCTACAATTAAAACACAGAGTCAGCACAGGAGCGGCAGCTCAGGCTGCACATCACAAATCCACCCGGGACACGCAGCAGGGAGCAGCACGGGCAAGGACAGCGACATCTCCCGTGAGCAACCACAAGCAGCATGCAAGGGAAGAGGCGAGGCGGCGTGGGGAGCGCCACGGGAGACGTGCAGGATGTGACACAGCCCCGAGGCCATCGCACCCCACCCACCCCATGCATTTCCAACCCTCCTCCTCCCAGGGCTTCAGCCCGGCTCTAATTCAACACTTTGACTGCCTATCCACAAAGTGGCTACATCAATTCTTAAACTGACCCCATCTGTTTCACCTTCATTGCTGGTGCTGGCAGTGAGAGGAAAAACTCCCACCCGATGAGCTTCGCTTACCGGCCAGTTGAGTAAATTAATAAAATAGGAGGAAAATGCATATTTAAGACTGACTCCGGTTTAGCACAAAGAATGTATGCCTCAGGAAGCACATGGGGAGTTGGAAACTCTGCCTTTAAGCTTTGAGAAAAAATTCTGAGAAGCTCATTTTAAACAAGAAGGCAGGAATTCGTCTAAAAAAATATTGTGAGCAGATTCTTGTTGTTAAGCAACCAGCAAGAATTGATGTTGCCTCTCTGTCCTGCTCCTGGAAATACAGCAAGGAAGACAACTCTCTCCACATGGACACGACACCCGTGGCAGCATCACAACCCCATGAGCACAGTCTCAACCGGAACTGAAGGAAGGATCAGCAAATCCAGGTGTGCACAAACAGCATCACACAAGTGGCATTCAGATGGATGGGACAGCAGGGTGGGAGAGGAATGCACCCAACAGGAATTACAGACAGAGGGCAGGAGACAACGTGTGCATGGCTGGGGGTGAGTGGCTCTGGTGTTGGTGTTCAGAGCATCAGCACAACAAACCCTGTAACTCCTGGCTGGCAGGGCATCGCTGTACAGCAGGGAGGGCTGAGGGAGACAAGCACAACACTTTTTGGTTTGGCAGAGTAAATAAAACAAAAAAAGGTGCCTAAAGCAGAATTAACTCTCTTGGTGAGAGATTAGGACCACTACACAACAGAAGGAAACCCAGTACAGAGAATATTAGTCATCTGTGCCATTAAAGCATTAGATCTCAGCTCCCAAAGACTAAGAATACCAAGCAGACACGTGCGTTTCCTAAAGGAAGGGAGGACACGACAGTATGCAAAAACAAAACAGCATAATTTAATTTTAGGTTGTTAAGCTGTTATTGTCTCCCACACATTTGTGTACAGGAGCCAGAAAGGGGGTTTCTTCTCACTTCAACCAAAGCCAGAAAAAGAGCTACACAGAAGTGCTTCCATGTACACACTCTAAGTGTTCCACACAGCTCTAAGATCATCTCACATGTGTTTTATTATCCACAAATGCAGAGAAAACCCAACTAATTCAGGAAAAAATTACAAGCACTTCAGACAGAGCAGCCTGAAACAAGTGTTAGTAACCATCCCCTGCGAGATGCAGCAGTTAAACAAACGCAGAGCACTGGCTGTGCTGGCAGACCTGGGTGCAAGAGAGGCTCCAGCAGTGACCTCCACCCCAGGGCTTGAGGCCAGGTCCTGCAGCCAGTGCCCCATCCACACCCCGGTGCTGTGTCCCCAGGCAGGACCTGGAGCACTGCTGGAGCTCTGCTGGCACTGGGCTGGCCGAGCTCTGCCACACACAGAGGACAATCCAACCTCCTGGGGGTTTCACAACTTCACTGATGCTCTTCCAGCACCCTGAAATTGCTCCCCTGTAACTTTGTGCTGTGCAGGCTGGATTGTGTCAGGCTCACCAGACTGACACGCAGAGGAGCTGCCTCAAATAGAGAACTTCAGGTAATTAAGATTTCCCTTATCTTTCCAGACCAATTGAGGCCAATGGCAGACAAGGAAAGGGAGGAGCAGCAAAAGGAAAACGGATTGTGCTCATTTGAAAACAGTTTTCCATTACTCATTCCAATCTTAAAAGGCCTGATTTGTTTGGGCCTTTTTTAATTTCACTAAAAAGAGCTACAGAAACTCTTTGACAACTGGTCCAAATTGATTCCTAAGTACAAGAGGTTGCATTATCCAAACAAAGTCCAGGCCAGGTGAAGCCAGAGGGCAACAGACCCAATTTCCATTTTGGGAAGAAAGTTGAGATGTGGAAGCATAGCTGCTGCTGGGGAGACCCAGGTCAGAGTAGTACGAAGCCTGCATTGACAAACAAAGCAAAAAAATAAAAACTCCTTGAGAACTCAGCTTCATTCTTTATTTCTTTAAATGGAAAGCAAAAAGTAAATTATGTGATTACGAACTGCAAAGCAGTCAAAGGGGTCACAGAGGCAAAAAAAGGAGAGAACTCCATTAAAGTTGTGAGGATGTGTGAAAATTATGTGACCTTTCAAGCACTGGAAAAATGTACTGGTCAGAGAGCTGGTCAGCTTCCTCCTGAGATCCTGAGCAGCTGATGTCCTGTCAAGTTACACCCCCAGGAGAAGCTGAGACCCCAGGAGATGCAGAGCAAAGCCAGGGTCCAGAACTGCTGGCTGTGCCCAGCAGGAAATGCGGGCAGCCCACTGTCAGATAGGGCAAGACTGAGTGGGGAGAAAACTCTTCTCTAAGAAGTGAGACTTTAAACACCTTCTTAAAATTAAACACCTTCTTTCCTTGCTTTCTGCCTTGCATCCAGTCACCCCTGCACTTTTGGTCCATGTAGGGGATCTTAATGAGGAATGGTTGTTCTGAAAGATGTCACGCCTTCACCTCCTTCTCTACTCTCCAGAGCTCTCCTTTTTACACCTATTCCCTGACATCTTTCCCAACATTTCTCATGGGGGTCCAGACAGCCAAGGCTCCCTGCTTTCAGCTCCTCACAAACCCTAACTCACCCTGGCTTCACCACTGTGGTCCATGGAGGTGTGAGTTTCCTCACATAGAAGGGAGATCTGTGGCAAATTAAAGAAATTTGTTTGCTTTCTTCTGCCACAGAGCAAGCAAACAGATGTACAGATATGACACAATACCCACAGGTACAGGCTGAGGGCAAATCATTGTCCAACCTCAAAAAAACCCTAACCCAAGAAACAACAAACCAAAACCCCCCAAACAATGCCTGTAAAGTAAGACTTTTACTGAAAGGACACCTGAACTGAACTTTGAGAAATTACTTCCATTCCTGCTTAGAGTTTGCAATCTGCACGTGGACTATTTAAGCACGTGGCATTAATCATATTTAAGGGATCAACCTGTGACACAGCAAGTGCAGTGTCCACATGGAGATCAGTCTGTTCTGTGACTTAAAACTGGACACCTATTTTGGAAACAGCCATTGCCAGCAAGTTCATTTATCATTGCCCTGCTGCCCTGAAGAATTCTCTTTTTCATCTTTTCTTTGTCACTTTGACAGTCTTTATGATTCAGCTTGGGCTTTTTGGAAAGAATATTCCTAAAAAGTGAACGCCAGCCAGGCTGGCATCAATTTGGTTTGAAGTTTCAGCTATTCTGGGTTACCCCCAAACTTTCCTCCCCCTCCTAATTAATGATTAATCCAAACAGCAATGGAACTACAAGGAACTAACGATGTTGCTGTAATTAAGTCTTACTTAGACTAAACCCCCATGCTGCAAATGCTAATTCCAGGACGATTTTAAATTATTTAAATGGAAACCAAACAACCTCTTCTCCCTGGATGACTTTCTTGCAGATATTTTGCTCTCCCTGTGGTCCTCGGAGCACTGGAGTATGTCAGTAAAGAGCAAGAACATCATTTTCCCCCAGTGCTACAGGATAAAGCTCCTTGAACTCATCAAATGGGCCAGCAAGAGTGCCAGCAACAGGACAGGCTGTTTTCTCAGCAATTCAAGCAACAGTATTTCATTGTCTCTCATCCACATAATGCCAGCTAAGCTATATGGCAGCAGCAATTTTAAATGAAATATCAGGCCCTGTTTCAGTGTTTATCCAGGCGCCTGCTTAACCTCATGCCTACAAAGTAACCCCCTGAACTCTCGCTCATGTTCAGCGTGTTATTGCTCAAACACTTGGCTAAATGGAGGCTTAAAAGGAGTTTATTTTTGGACTAAACACTGAGCTTTAGGCTGCATACCACGAAATTTCTTTAGAAGGCTTGATAGCACAAAGATCAACAGGCTCTGAGCTTTTGTCTGGCTTTGTTAAAATAAAGGGGAAAAAAAACCCCAACCCAACAGTTCCCCCTCTGCCCACAGGCTGTGCTTAGACAATCCCTTTAAATCATGTGCACAATCCCCAATATTTAACAAAGCAGGGCCAGGAGTTGCTACCACTGACATCACTGACACAACACTTCTTGTGCTGGAACAGGAGGGAACACTGTGACCTGCATCTTCACAATGGGAGTTAATAATTAAGCTTTTCTGGACTAGAAATAAAAGTCCCTCAGTTCTAAGTAGCTAAGTGGGAACACTTGGACTGGCTCTTCAGCTCTGCAGGCATTTCCAGAGATCCTAGGATATGGTTCATAAAGGAAAACAAAAAACAAAACCCAAAGGCATTTAGTTAAGCAAACTTCAAATAAACAAGGTGCATTTGGGGAAATTTCAAAATCCAAAGTCCATTTCAACTATGCAAATCTCAAGGCAAGGACTAAATGATGAGATTCAGTACTAGAGCAGGGCATGAACACCTTGCAGAGGTTGGCAAGCATTCATTCTGTTTCCAACAGGTGAAAATCCTCCCTGCCAGCGCTGTCACAATGTAATTTTTACCCAATTTTGTTTAGGAGTTAAAGCAGTTCTGGCTTCCAAGATCTTTCTGCACCAATTTCTAAGACTCTCCACTCACAGCCTGATTTTTGATGGTTTTTTTTTATTTCCCAGACAGCTTCTTGCTGCACCTCCAGTGTCTGAGAAACTCCAAACCCCACAACATGCAAGACAGGAAAAACCTGCTTCACCGCCAAAAAGAATTTGCTAATTAGCTTTAATCCCATTAAATGGAGTAATAGAATTTTACAGCAATAGAAATAATCTACTAACCCTGCTAGATTTTCTACTCTGGGATGATCCATACACGTCTTCCTCATAACCATTGGTCTGTTATGGAAGGAAAGGGGGGGAAAAAAAGGAAAAGACAAAAAAGGAGAGAAGAAAAATTGACACAGACCCCGAAGGGAATTTTTAAGCAAATGTCATCACTTATGAAAAGCAAAGGCAGAGACAGAACTTTTCAAAGATACACCAGGAACAGGAGCAGTGCAGGATCAGGTCATGATTTCAAACATGAGGACATGAACATTTGTGTCACTACCTCTGTAACAGCCAGAAATGTCAAGGATACTCCTGCTCGCTCTTTTTGATCCACACCACCCCCCCCCCCCCCCCTTTTTTTTTTTTTGCCTCCCCAGTTATTACTGGTCTATATTCAAACACCCTGTGAAAGGAATAGGTGACCAAATGGGGATAAAAAGGAGATCAGAGACTACAATAAAGAGCATATATCACTATAGGTATTTAAAAAGCAGCAAATTGTAGTATAAGAATTAATTCTATTTGAGAAATCCAGCTTAGTAAACATGCAGTGCTATATAAATTCTCCTCTTTTCGATTTTGAACATCAAAATTAAACCCAGACAGTGACCATCTGCCACACCCCAGGATTCTGCAGCAGTCTGAGGGCTAGGAAGAGATTTGGGTGGGCTCAGCTGTTCTCCCTGGTGTCAGGAAGATGTTTTCCCTGAAAGGAGGAAAAACAAACAGGCCCAGAAGGACTGCTCTATAAACAAGGTGAGGTGCTTCAAATCCCTATGGCAGCAGTGCTGGGAATAAAACAAAACAATCAGAGTGACTCAGTCCTGAGTCTGGGAATGCAGTGGTGAAGAAGAGAGGACAGACCCAAAAGTCTCCTCAGTCGATAGCATTAAAAGCTCAGGTTTCCCCAGCAATTCACTGCTCTGGTGTCACCTCACAGCAAGCCCTGGTTTAACACTGAAAACAAGGAAGCACTCTGTGTATTTGGGGTGGGGATTTAGTGGAGATTTAATCAGAATTTCTACTAAGATTAAGTTTTGAAGTCCATGTTTTAATGTGTTCCTGAAATGAAAATCCACTCGAACCAATCTAAATCAATTTCCAAGAGAAATATTTATCATCTATTTTACAGCAGCTTCCATGAAAAATTAAACAGATTAACTTAGAAACCAGTCCAGAGCCAAGCTAGGAAAGCTACTTCTGGGAAAAGCTTAGATTCTCTATTGAAATGCAGTATTATCACCACAAATGGAAGGCAAACATCCAAGTTTCTTTTATTCAAGAACTCATTTGAAATACTGCTGTAGTCTTCTCACACAGCTTGGCTTCTTTCCAGTTTTTACCAGGTTGTTTTTTTTTTTTTTTCCAGGCTCCTTGAATTTCTTGAACTCCTCCCTGAAGAATGGTTAAAATGGATCTCCAGCAGCTCAGCCTCAGCACTCCATGCAGACCAATTACCTCCACCACCCCTTTTATTGCTACACTGAGCACCTGTTTGCCTTTTTCAGCTGTGTAATATTGACTAAATGTAACCTCAGATCACTATCTGAACCATCCTATTACTTTGCAATAGTACCTTCATTTTCCCCAGATGTGGTATTCCTCATTTGTTTTTACTGTTATTCCATTTTGACAAGTTGTCTCCTGTTTATCATCAGTATTTTCACTCTAACCTTGTATGAAACTGCCTTCACTCCCTGCACATAGCCAGCCAGGCAATACAGACTCCTAGGGAACTGCTTTTCCCTCCTTAAAAAACCCAGATGATGCTGTCTTAGATGGGAACAGACCAGCTGAGATCCTTCCCAGCTGTCTTGTTTTCTAACAAAGTTATTCTCCAACTGTACATTCTTTTTACAAGAATGAGATCTGGCCCAAGGTTTCACTTAATGTCACACAGAGACACGCCATGAGCTTACAGCCAATTGACAGTAACATCCTTTATGCCCTTAAATAATTACCCTGCTTAGGAACTCCAGCTGAACTGGCATGATGAATTTGCTCAGGTTAATTGGTCATCTCTTCACAGTTCAGGCCCTTCTAAAGGAATCTGCCTCATTTGCCCTGTGTTGTGCAGATTCCAGCCTGAAGCCCCAGAGCTGGGGCCATTTCCCCTGTCCCTCTGACCCATCCTCTCCAGAAACCTCTCCAGTGCATATTTTTGAAGGCAAATGCTCCAGGCAGCTCTTGGAGAGAGAGCAGGGTCAGTTTTATCAGACCTCGCTGACCTTTGTTCTAGGCTACGTTTACATGCAAAGCATCTGACCCTCATGAAAACTGGAACACATAAAACTGCATACTAGAGAGGCTAAAATGACTCAATTTTACTTGTTCTCCCTTCAGTGATCCTATTTCTCTCTGTATTTTCTTCTTGCTGTTGACAGACAAAGGAAACCGTTTCACTGCCATTGTGTCCATTTCTGCTTGTAATGCTTTTTACCTCAGGCTTTCTCAATCCCACATCCAGCTTCCAGCCCTCAGGAAAATCCTCTGCTCATTTCCAGCATAGCAAAGAACCCCAACTCAGCTTCCACCTGTGATCTGGAGTCTTCCCTTCACAGAAATACTCCCACTTGGCCCTCTCTTGTGTCCTCTGCCTGCCTGGAATTGCTTCCCATAAGATTCACCTCTGAGAGGGACTGGAACGAGATGGGCTTTAAGGGTCCTTCTAACCCAAACCATTTAGGAGTCTGTGATATTCTTCCAAAATTGCCTATTTCTGTGTCTTGTTACAGCTCAAGTTAGGTAGCTCAGTAAGGTTTTGAGTTTTCCCACGTGCTCTTTACACACTGCAGTAAGAGTTTGGATAGTCCCACATTTTGGAGATGAACTCATTATTCCCTAGCAAGTGCTGACAGTTACGGCGTATCCTTGACACTGGGCTGGCAGCTCTCACACTCGCTCCTTGTCCTGCCACAGCGGGTCTGCAGGCAGAACCCTCTCTGAGACAGATAAAAATACATACTGCTTTGGAGTAGTTCTTCTTTTTGGTCCTCTCACTCTCTAATCCAGCCTGCAGTGGGATTAAGAAGGCAGGGTGAGAAGATCAGTGAGTCTGTGGGGAGCCAGGCATGCACATCCCCATGCAGGAACACGAGCAGAGCACGGCTCAGGGAGCGCCCAGCAGCCAATCCACCCTGGCAGTCAAACGCCCGGTTATTAGGGAATATTGCTCAAATGATGATAGCCCTGGTAAATTTAGCAGCCCTGGCTCCAATCAGCCACGCTGGCTGGCTTCTGTCAATGAGCAGAGCTCCCAGCTGTCCATCCTGACTGCATCAATACAGCCATGCAAAACCCAAATGTGTTGGAACTATTCCGGGATGTAGGTCACGCACAAATAGATGCGCTGCATTCCTAATTGGAAATAGGGAGAGGGGAAAAGCAGGAGGAGCTATAGAGCCTGCACTCCCCAGTTTGCTTCCTGCAGACAGCAGGACACCCTCCAGTTCAACACAAGGCAGCAGGAAATGTTTTAAACTGAGCTTTAATCCTCATTGGCCCTTTGTGTTCTTTCAGGAGCAAGCTCTCAGTGTTCCTGACAGCAAATGCCCGCTATCAAAGCATTATTATTAATCTGATTTTGTCCTCTAAAGTGAAGGTAACACAAGCTGCAGCTTTGGTAGGCCATGTGTTTGTCCTGTCACCTTTGCTAGATCTCACCTTTACAGTGAGTTTATCAGAGTTTTATTCCTCTCTAGATCTATGCTGAAATAAATCCAGAGGCATCTGGTCCAACAATGGACAGGCTTTAACAGAGAGAATGTTTTAGGGGAAATCCAAGCCATTCTGCTCTGCCTGTGCTAACTACTGAGCTAAACCCAGCTCAGATCTCTCTAATCATTTGTCACTTCTCATCTGAACCGTGTCAGAGCAGGAGGAGAGGGAAGTGGCATCCTGACATCACAGACCACAAACTGCCTCAGGATCCTTCCAGATCACCCTGATCTCAGAGCAGTTATCACAACCCGTGTTAGCTTCTTCTCCATGATTAGTTTTTGAACACACACACACACACACTCTGCAACTTGCAGACTATTCTCACCACTGGGTAGGTGCTGGCATATTCCAAATGAGACTGTAAAGGCATGAGAGGAAAGGAAAATCAGAATAAAAAGGAAAACACAAGTTATGTCAATCAAAGGAATTCTCCAAAACAAAACAAACAAAACAAACAACAAACAAACACAAAAATAGGCAGGGAGATGTAAATCCCAACAAAACTTTGATAATGCAGGATTTCTTGCACAAAGGCACAAGTTTGGAAGTTGGAAGGATACAAAACAAGGATGCACAAATTAATCATGAGTGATTGATACCAATATTTCATGCTGATGGTGTTGGATTAGAGACAGCCAGCTGGGAAGTGGGAGAACCAGGACAAATGAAATAGAAAAGGGACTGAAGAGAGCCTCAACAAACACAGGCTGATGTCCTGAGCTTCCCTAGGAAAATCTGCATGATACAGAATGGAGCTTGCAGAACTCCTGAAGCAGGAGTGGCAGGAGCTGTTGATGAGTTCAGGACCATCACATCACTGAAGAAGCCTCTCCATGGCAGCTGAGGAGCCACAGTCACAGCCAAACCAGGACTCCCTGGTCCCTATTTGAAGCACAGTCACAGCTGTGCAGCTTCAGTCAATTTGCTTCCTGGTCTTATGAATATCTCTGGAGGTTCTGCAGTAGTAATGCTGCCTGCTCCACCAGAAGCTCCCCAAAAGCTACCTCAGCACATCTCAGCCATGCAGTGCAGGCATCCACTTCAAAAATATTCCAGGAGAACAGTCCAGGGTGAAACCCACACAGGCCAGCAGGGTGGTGAAGCCCTAGGGAGAAGTGAATGTCTGATATTGGCTCATTGCAGTGAAAACTTCCTGTACAGGAGCTACAAAAAGGAACCTCTGGCACCACCAGCCCCTCACAGTGCAAGGAGCCTGAGTGCCAAAGATGGAAGATGAATTTTCCAAAAATGGCATCCTGTAACAATGGAAGGAGAACCTTCAAATATCCAAAAAGACAGCATCATTCAGAATTCTCCAAGTCATTTTATAAACCCTTCGTAGGCACAAGGCAGCTGTTTTTGATGCTGTCCTCAGGCTAAAGTAGCTCCAAAACCAAACTGGGCACTAGAACTCAAGTAATTCTTTAAGTTTGGTCAGTATTTATGGGGCTTTTGGCTTTGTTATTTTGAAGAGAGATGCAGCAAGAGCCAAACATTTACAGATTAGCCAGAGATGTGATCGAATTTCTAAAAGCATCTCCTGTAAATCCACACTGGGGAAGTGATCAGAGAGGCTGTTTACAAGGGCCTGGAGTGACAGGAAAGGAAAGAATGGCTTCAAACTGACAAAAATAGGTTTAAATTGGGTATTAGGAAGGAATTCTTCCCTGTGATGGAGGTGAGGCCCTGGCACAGGTTGTCCTGGGAAGCTGTGGCTGCTCCCTGGAAGTGTTCCAGGCCAGGCTGGATGGGGCTTGGAGCAACCTGGGGTATTGGAAGGTGTCCTTGCCCATGGCAGGGGGTGGAATAAGATGAGCTTTAAAGTCTTCTCCAACCCAACTCATTCTGTGATTCTATCAATTAGTTGTGAATCAAAACAACTGGAAGATGTAGAAGGGTAAATTTCAGTTCAGACTGGCAAATTATTTACATGCTTCTACAATCCCAGTGACACAAGAATGAGGGAAGGAAGCTCTGTCAAAACTTTTCCTGTTTTTGCCAAAATGTCAGCACATCCACCAAATGCTGCTTTATGGGGACAGGGCCTGTGCAACATCACTGAGAAACACCAGCATGGAAAATTTCAGCCAGGTCCTTCTGCCAGAGAAGGGCATTCCCTGCAGAGGAGTCAGGAATTTGGGGCCATCCCACAGAGCAGCTGGAGGCTGCTGTTCACCAGGCCAGCGCTGGTTATCACAGCCTGAGACTGCTCGGGGAAAAAGGGCAAGAGAAGCTTCCCCAAGGGATGCTGAGGAGGCAGAATGCAGGGCTTCTGACCTTTAAATGTATTTAAACCATGGGATTGTGTTGCTAAAACACCTCAGAAAGAATCAGTGGTGGATTTCCATGAGGAGAGGATGTTTCAGATGAAGATGTGCTGTAAACACAGAGCCAGTGTGTTTGCATCGTGCCACATTACAGCCAGGGATAAACAACCCATTTGTGTTGTCATCACCTTCTAAATAGATAGAATTGATATTTCAACTGAACTAGAGATTTTTTTCCCCTCCAAGAAACACTTCCATATGTCAACATTTAACCCTAACTAAAATAAACACCGCTTTTCACGTTCAGCTGTGCAGAGAGGCTTTTCTTCACTAAATCCTTGGAGCTTTGAGGCATCTCCTAGCTCTGAAAAGCACTCAAGTTTGTCAACTTGAGAAAAAAAGGTTTTAACAGCATTTCATAAGTAGCTATAAGGATTCCACTAAACAGGAACAAGGCAGCACAATATTTTCAAGCACATTTCGTGCAATTTTACAGTGGTACCCCTGAGCAGGCTCTGCAGCAGCAATTTTTTTTTTTTTTTTTAATGAGTCTTCTAGACTCTATGTTATAACAGAGTTAAGGTTTATATAAATGTGTGTTACCTGGGAAAACACTGTCTGGACATCTTGAGGAGAAACCTGTTTGAACTTTTCCTACAGATGAGTACTCAGTGCTCTGCTAATCCCACCCTCCACAAAACTCAGGCCTGCAGAGGATTTTCAAGTATTTCTAAAGCATTTTTAAAGTGAGTAACCAGTGATAGGACCTAAGGGAACGGCTGGAGCTGTGTCAGAGGGATTTTAGGTTAGGTATCAGGGAAAGGTTCTTCCCCCAGAGGGTGCTGGCACTGCTTAGGCTCCCCAGGGAATGGGCACGGCCCAGAGGCTGCCAGAGCTCCAGGAGGGTTTGGACAATGCTCCAGGGATGCACAGGGTGGGACTGTTGGGGTGTCTGTGCAGGGCCAGGAGCTGGATCAGTCTTCCTTGTGTGTCCCTTCCAGCTCAGGCTCTTCTGTCACTTTATGAGTATTCACCCACAATTCCAAACCGCTCAACACTTATCTCCACTGATCAATCACTTCTGGCTTCCTGAGCTAATAAACACTGACCCCACCAGCACTCCCCCTTCCCAAATTTCCAGTATCAGGAGTGAAAGAGGGGAGCTTACAAGGTGCATGCAGATACCAATGTCTTGGCTAAGTCCTTCCTGCAAGAGTGAAGAGCAGCGACCACAAAGCACAGGGCACACACCAGAGAGAATCAGGGATCCACGTGCACTTGACAAAACCCAACAGGGAACACATCAGGGATGATCCCCCTGGAGTGTGGGGGCTCAGGGGGACAGTGACACCCCTACACAGACATGCACACAGAGATTGCACAGGTTACCAACCCTCAGGCTTCCACGGCTACCCACTGACATGCGCTCATCTTCATCCGAAGCCTAGCAAGAGAGAGCGTAGAGACAAAAGAAAAAAAACAGTGAAAAGAACACAGGTAACAGGCACTGAGGCAAAGCTGATGGCTTTGATGGGACAGGAGGAAGGGAGAGATGCACAAAGTTTTTAAAAAAAGAATTGCATTGAAAGTATGAGCAGAAAGTAAATTAAGTCATACCCTGCCCAAGAACCAGGCAAGCATTTTACTGTAGGGTAAAGGAGGAGCTTGCTCAGGTGTTCCCTGGTCTATGCTCTTGGTCCTTTAATGAACATTAAACACTCCAAACAAGTTACTTCCCCACTTTCCACCCCCTTTATTCTTGCACATTTATTAAAGCTCCCTGAATTGACTGGGGAGAGGGCAGAGAAGTCAGGAAGTGGCTTTGGGGTTTCTGCTTGCCGGGGGTGGCTTGTTTTGCTTCTTCTCTTTTGAGAAGGAAGTGCCTTATACACGTCTGCTTTCTTAATCTGAAATGTCTGGCTAAAGAAAAAAAGCAAAAGCAGGTACTGACCGAGGCATTTCTTCGGGCTCTACGGGAATAACGCTCACTGTCTTCCTACCAAGGCAGGAGAGAAAACAGAGGGAGGTGTTGAGAGGACACACACAGCAACAGAACGTTCCAGAAACACACAGTGAACTCCAGCCACGCTTAGGAGCCAGCAAAGTTAAACCAAACAACGGGAGGTGACACCCTGTCAAAGCAGAAAAACCCTTCCTCCCTCCTCTGTGACCCCAAGTTTCTTCCCCTCTGCTACACAGACACTGGAGATGCCATCAGATGTTTTACATTTCAACAAGCTGATTTTAACAAATTGATTTGCCACTGAATTTAGAAACAGCAGTAGAAAACAGCAAAAAAAAAAAAAAAGTTTTCAACATTGTAGTCAACAGATTCTCACAGGTGAGCTGATTTCCAAGCAAGGGAACTGCCAGTAAGGTGGAATTATGCTCATCCAGCACAGATCTGAGGAGACTCACTGTGAGTAGTAGTCCATAGGTGGTCCATGCAAACCAGTATTTACTGATTAATTATCAGAGACCAAGGACTGTGGGGAGTTTGGGAAGTGACCTTTCACACTGGAAGCCAGCTGTTCAGTTTTGCCTTTTCCAGTGTGCACTACTCAGCTTTGCAGGGCAAGGCAACAGCTTTCCTCTGGCATTGCTGGTAACCGGTTTCATAAACTTAGGGTTGAAATACATTTGAAGCAAATGACTTCCAGCCCATTAGCAACTTCTTCATCTCATATCATGGGTGTTAAAAGGGTCAGATGTTGCTAGTGGCCAAGTCTGTAGCTGCTATTCACTGGTTTTAGCAAATTTTAAAATGCAGGGCATTGTATTATTGGAAAAAATTGAGGATTGCCACCATAGCAGTAGTAACTCCTCTGAGGGATTCCCCTGGGCCAGTAAGTGCCAAGGGAAATGAAACAGCATGAGTGAAACTTGCCCACAATTTACCTGAAGGCAGATTTAAGAAGACTCAAATGGTGGTGAAACCCACAAAAAGTAAAATGAGCACAAATACTTCCTGTATCCCAAGGGGCTTTAACAGGTTTTCATCCTAACCTAATCTTCCAGTGATACAGGACACAGGTCTGTAAAAAGAGATGGCTCTAACCCAGTCCTTGCCAGTTTTAAGCTGATTAAAACTCATATTCCAGTTGGAAAAGCTGTGGGATTGCTTGGAGCAGAACTCACACTCCCAATGCCTGAAAAATACCTACTTTGAGGGATCTCAAACTCTATCAACTACACAGAACTTCAGCACGCAAAAGTTGTTGAGCTATGTTGATCAAGTCCTACCATCCATTGCTCGATGTCTCCCCACTTAGTATCCAGCCCATAATATTTCTACAGACAGAAAAGGGGAAAAAAACCAGAATTTAGATGAGAAAAGCAAACACAGAACACAGACATGCACTGCCAGGCCTTGGCCAAGCCACACAGTTCCACACACACGTGCCAGGGAGAGCTGTGCCACATGGCACTGAAGCCCTCAGCAGCACGTGCCTGGGAAAAGCTGCTTGGAAAGGGGGAAGGGGGGAGTTTGGGGATAACCAGGGTGCTTCTTCTCTCTCAGCAGTGCAAAAGCCCCCATGCTGGGGGACAGGAGCAAGGAGAGTAATGAGTCTTGAATTCCTGACCCAGTTAAGTCAAGACTCATTACAAGGGAGGTGAGCGCAGGACACTTCCAGGATGAAAACTGCTGTCAAATCATGTTTCCTGTAAGGGTTTGTCAAACTGGGCAGACAAGTTGGATACAACTCATCTCTGGGCACCCTGATTTGCTGGATGAGAGCTCCACAGAGCTCCTCTCACAGCACCAGGCTTTTTGCCTACGTTTGACCCACCTGACAGCAGTGGCAGCACCAACAAGGGTACAAGAGGACAAGATCCACCAGTGCAGGTGAAGACAACGCTGGGAACTTCCCAATGAACTTGAATTTCCTCCAGGCGGCAAGTTGTTCAAAGATCCACAGGTTTAATGGGACTTTTCTTCCTCCCCAAACAAGCCTGTCAAATCTGGTCTCAGGAATTTTGCGTTTTTAATGGTGCCCATTAAAATGATTCCGTGTGAAATAATATCACTGGCCTAAAGTGCAACAATAGCCAAATGGAAATCCTGCTTAATTAAGGAAGAATAACATGAATTTTAGAGCTTTCTTACAGGCTTGAGGAGGCAGGAGTATCAACAGCCAAAACCTTAGGAAATGATTAAAAGAAAAATCAGAAACCTGTTCTGTACTGCACTCTGGTTTTAGCACTCGCTCAATGGTATTAATGTAATTTTATTTTCACCCTTAAGACCTCATTCGCTATTTATTGATAAACCAAAACAAACAGCTGCACATTCTTCAGTGCTGTATTACTTTATTCCCACTTCAGATTCATAACCCATGCACCAGCTTGTTATAAAATTAACTGTTATGCACATCTCAGCCTGAAAATGACCCCTGAAAATCCCAAAAACTCCCAGAGCTGTGTACACGATGAGAACCTACAGATTATATGCTTTGTAGTAAAGCAGGTCAGGTAAAGTCTTACTAGAGGCTTTTTAGCCATTAACAGACTGAGAACATTTTCTAACACTAGACATCAAATTTAAAAACTGAAACACACTATTAAAATGGAGAATCGTTTTTCACACACAGGAAGGATCCATAAACACATTAGTAATTTTTTTAGGGTTTGCTGCTTCCTTTCCATATTCTCTGTTCTCATCACTGTCTGACAGTGGCTTATGAATTCAGCCTTGCAAAAGGCAGATAAGGAAACAGCCCTTACAAGACTTGCTATGCCACAGTTCAAGTTCCACTTACAGGCTTTTCCTTCTCTATTTCAAACTACTCAGCTAAGTGCTTAACATCTCCTGAAGAAAAAATCTTAATGAATGAGACTGCCCAGAGACTTGGAGCAGATAAATTATCTTTAATTTATAATCTCTTAGAGAGCACATGTCATACTGGACTGAACTGGCAGCTTCTAAGCTCTCAAGTATTTTTGACCCCTCACAGCCACTTTTCTCAGTTCTCTCTCTACACTGACTCCCCTGTTCTGCCCTCAGGGGCCTGATTCCAATGGGTTAAAGGAGGAAATTGTGCTTTTCCATTAACTTAGGTTTCAGTTAGAGGCCCTTGCTGGACTCAGGTTCCCTTCTGCCTTGAAAAGTGATATTACAATTAAATAATAAATGATGTTAATACCATTGAGAGAGAATTCCAGATGCGATTTGCTCGCTGAGCGACAGTGAAACTGCCAGACTCGCAAACACATGATGGGACGGGATGTTGGGAGGATAACCCACTTATCTCCTCATCCATGTCAGGACACCAACAGTAAACAACCTCCTGGGCTCCCACGGGGCTGCTTTTGCACCAGAAGGTCAAATTAGTTCCCATAAAGAAGATTAATAACGAGCCTGTCGATCCATGGGCAGACGTTGAATCATTCAGCGTGTAGTCAACTCCAGAAATAAAACCAGGAGTGAGAGAGATTTGTTGCCAAATTGATGGGGTCAGGATTAAATACCAGAGCACATGATGTGAGCAGCTCTCTTCATATACATACACACTCAAAGAGGAGAACAGCACTCCCAAGAAGCACATGCAGGGCTGGGTCAGGCTTTGAAACATGCAGTTAGGGCAGCTGGAGTGCCAGAACAAAACCAAGCACACTGTGGTTTAGGAAGATAGTCATCACTCAGCAAGCAATAAAAATATCTCAGGAAAAAAGAGAAATATTCAATAAGGTAAAAAATGGCAGGCTTGAAGAAAAATGTGCTTTCTCCCTCCCTGTAAATATTCTTTACAGAGCTATCTCTGTTTCTAGGTGCCACACGGTTCACATGCTGAAAGTGTAGAACAGCCAGACATCACAACACAAACCCCAAAATCTCTGCTGCTACATAGCAAGTGACCTCAGTTAGAGCTACTGTTATCATCCTCTTTGCCACCATCATGGAAAGGAAATCGGGAGGAGGGAAGAGATCATGACTTTAAACTGAGATGAGAGAGGATTAAACAATATAAAAGCACATTTAATGCTTGGGTGCTGCTGGAAGGAAGGCCATACAGTTTATTTACCCAAGGATTATGAATTCAAACACAGCATCCCCAATGTCCTTCAGTGATTTTGTGCAAATAAAGTAATCTGAAAGTCATTCTTCCTGCTGGCACCTGTTAAATGCTTGCCCAGCCTGAGACACTTGCAGTGATTTTCTTGGCCTTCAGCATATGAGCAGAGGTGGCACACAGGTCCTGGGTGACACAGGGAGCCACCATGCCCTCCTCTGACCCTGCTTTGCCAAGTCACTTTTCTGTTATTGCTTATTCTTTGCCAAACAGGCTGTAGAAAAAAAATCACATTTAAGTGCCTGAGCAGGTATCTTACATGGGTCATCTTCCCCCACTCCCCTTGATTGTCCATCCCACAGGATTATGGGCAGCGAGGGCAGAATTACATGGGAATTTACAGCCTGCTGGGCATCTCCCACTCTTTAGAGGATTTCCAAGGTTGGACTTGAGGATCTTGGAGGTTTTTTGCAACCTAGATGGCTCTGTGGTTCTGAAATGGCAGCAAGACTCATGAGGTGGGAAGGCATGCAAACAAGAACGAAAGCGAGCGAGCCCTACCTTCTGGACCTGATAGATCTGGGGGGAAAGGGAGAGGAAAGAAACAAGGAACAAAGCTAGCGTGAATGATGGATACAAAGCAACGCTCCACAGCTCGTTCTAGAGGGAAAAAACAGCATTTATAGAGAAAATACAGCACAACATGAACACAGAGAAGAGCACAGTGAAGCCCTGTGGATTTAGGCAGGACAAAAGCAGTGTTTGGCCTCCTCCACACGCCCGGCTAGAACACAGCATTCCTGTTCCCATTCCCACCAGGCTCTGCGATGCACATGGGACATTTTATCCCTGGGCTTTGCACCAGGCCAGAGCCCAGCCCAGCTGTGAGCCAGGACCTCTCATTTTTCCAGCCTCCCTCCACAACAGGAATGGATGCCCAAATATTCAGTCGTGTATCTACCATCACAATAAAAGCAAACAGCATTAACTCCAGACCAACTGTTCCTCTTTGAAGGATAGAATTCGTCCTTGAGGGATGAAGCACAGTTAAAAAAGCACCAACCCCACACACTTTTCACCTGTGCACAGCACAGTGCCAGTGTGTGAAAATTCCTGGAAATTTCCTTGCACGTATATTGCAGGCCTTAAAAAAATCCCTGCAAGTTGTTCTGTCAATTTTTAATGCTTTTGTGGAGCCTCACACTGTTTAAAGGCTTTAATAAATGCCCTGCTGACACTGTTGTTCCATAGTATTGGAGCACTTTGATAATACAAAAAACCTTTACAGCCACTCTACTCCATCTGAATTTTGTGTTCTTGGAGAAATGCCCTTGACTGATGAGCTTTGTGCATCCACATGAAAACAGAAAACGTGTTTTTTTTATCACACCTTTCCTGAAACCAGAAGCGTTTTTGGGTTCAAAAAAAATAAGCCCAAAGAGCCCTTCTTATTCAAAAACACCTGGCTGGCTGCAAAATCCTCTGGTGGCAAGGTGGTCAAGTCTCCCAGATTTTGGGGTATTTGGAGGATCCCCACCATTCACTGCTCTCAGGGATACCTCATGGGAATCCAGATCCCCAGTGCTGGGAAGCAAAGCTTTTGTCTCTCAATCCCTGCCCTCCTGATCAGGTTCCCCTTCACAAAGGACAGCTGCACAACCCAGATTAATGCCTCAGCAGCTTTAACTCCCATTCCAGCAAGCGCAGGAGGGAAAAGTAGGAGCCATTTAAAAACCAGCATTCCCACACAAGTAACCACCCCACTTCCCTTTCCCTAAGAAAGCCATGAAAAGGAAAATGAACTGGGCCCTCCCACAAAGGCTGCACACAATTCCAGTCTCTGGCTTCTCCATGGCACACTCAGAGTGCCTTTCATCCATGCACAGGAGCCCAACACCACAGGTTCAAATGTGGCGATCACCACAGAGCTGATTAAGCCCAAAGCTTTAACTTTTCCATGCTGGTTTTATTCACCCATGCCTCGAGGCAGCTCCATGGAAGCCTTATTTTTCAAAGCCCAGGGCTCCAGGCTTGGCACATCAGGTATTCCCTGCTGAGTCCAAAGAAGGCACGCAAGGAGCCTTGTGCCCAGGACCTAGATTGCAAATGGACAAGACAACAACGGGGCCCTTGTTCAGGCCAGGCACCATGGAGGGAGGTGGGGAGGCCTCAGAGATAAAGCCAAGTGCATCATCTAACTATTTCAGCTTTTTATAAAACCTGGAGTTTTGGAGGAACCCATCAGTCAACAGGCATGGCAACAGCTCTACTCCGAAGTGACTGATCCCTCAGCAGTGCACGAGGGAAAGGTGTCCTTGTCCATGGCAGGGAGGTTGGAATTTGGGGATTTTTAAGCCCCTTACCAACTCAAGCCATTTTAGGATTCTGTAATGACATTGTCCTCTTTGGAAAGTGTGGTACAAGAGAAAACCTATGCTTTTAAACAATCACCTCTGGTAGATGAGGTTGCAGATATGTCCCCCCCCAGAAAGACACAGAACACATCTAAGCAGGCAAATGCTTTAAAGAGCAGTTTCCTGTATTAGCGAATGGCCAAAAAACCCAAATGTGTTTCATCCACAGTATTAGCAGCAGACAGCTTTCCTGGTTTCCTCACCAAAGGAGGCTGCCCACAAAAATAAATATTTTCATAGAAGTAGCTTTAAAACAGGACAGAACAAGCCAGTGTTGCATGGTTAGATGGTGGCAGAAGAACAGTCTGCTAAAAACATCATCCACATGATCCACCTCTCTCCAAATTTTCCTGGGCATCTTCACACTGAGTGTACAAGACACAGATTAACCACCACAAACCTCCCTCATTTCTTCCCTGCTTAAGTAAGCATCAAGTTTCATAGTCAGTCTCACCCCTCCCCACTCGAGCCACAAGAATCTGTTTCCCTTTATTTTTTCTTTACTAGAAAGCATTGGTAGCACATCTTATTCCGAAGAAACACAAATCCAAAGGGGGGAAAATATGTGTAAGTGAGGTAAGGAAGGAATTGACAAAACAGCCAAGGCAAGTCTCTTGCTGTGCCCTTAAAGCACGGGCTGCAAAGGAAGCCAGGAGACCAGCACAGTGCACTTGCCCTGAACTAGAAGTACAGGCTCATCTGCTGTGTGAGCTGGCAGGGAAGAGTCTTATCCCACCGATTAAGGAGTGGGAGGAGATCAGTCTCTTTTCACTTCAGGCACTAATATCAGCTTACACTGTGGTCTCCAAGTGTCAGCCCTTGAAGAGACAGTTAAAGCCTTCTGTGCCAGCAGAACACACAGAAGGCACTGCACTCCTACAGAAAGCATTCTCCACAATTAGCCCTACTGCTGCAGCTTTTACTGTCTCCAAACTGTTACTGTTAAATATGGCTGGGGAAAAAAGGCTTTAATACATTTCAGGTCAAGCTTCTGAGAGGAAAAAAAAAAAGGCACAGGAAAAAAAATTCTTCTTCCAATTTTATCTTGTAGCCCCATAGCCCCATGAGAATTAACAAATTATTACTCAGAAAAACTGTGCTGCCCACTCCTGGCTTGCTCTTCTGCATGAATTAGCAATAAATACCTGAGTGCACACAGGAATTTGTCTCAGGACCCAAGCACATCTCAACAGTACAAGCTAAAGGGACTGGCCTCAGACTCTGCAGCTGGAAACCAAATGTTTCAAAAGCATGGCAGCATGGTATGGTAAACCAGGACCCACCACTGCTCTGACTCCCACCAGTGGTGGGAAAACAGGGAAGGGAGGAAATATCACATATCTTAATTGTCCTTCCAGCTCAGAACAGGCCCTGGCAATGAGAGCTGCCCTGAAATCACTGATGTGTGAAAGCAAACCAGAGAATTTAACCAGACCTCCAGATTAATTATTTACATTTTTGGTGGGTAACAACAACAAAGCAGCTCTGAATGAGAAATCAGGAACATTCAAGCTGTTACACTTGTCAGACCTGTGCCTTTCCTAAAGCCTCATCACTAAGAACACATTCTCTAATAAACATATAAATTGATTCACATCTCTGTGATTCAAGAGTGGTCAATACCCTTATCTTCAGTGGAACTCCCCACGTCCTGGGCTGATCCCACAGTGGGGGCAGCGGGAAAGGGGGGAATTCTGCCCCTCTGCCCTGCTCAGGTGAGACCCCACCTGCAGAGCTGCCTCCAGCCCTGGGACCCAGCACAGGAAGGACCTGGAGCTGCTGGAGAGAGCCCAGAGGAGGCACCAGGATGTCCAGAGGGATGGGGCAGCTCTGCTGTGGGGAAAGGCTGGGAGAATGGGGAATGTTCCAACAGGAGCCCCATTCAACAGGAACGATGGTGCAAGACTACTTACAAGGGACTGGAGTGACAGGACAGGGGGAATGGCTTCCACTGCCAGAGAGCAGACTGACATTGGATATTGGGAAGGAATTCTTCCCTGTGAGGGTGGTGAGGCCCTGGCACAGGCTGCCCAGAGAAGCTGTGGCTGTCCCTGGATCCCTGGAAGTGTCCAAGGCCAGGCTGGAGGGGGCTTGGAGCAACCTGGGCTGGTGGAAGGTGTCCCTGCCCATGGCAGGGGGTGGAACAAGTTACGTTTTAAGGCCCTTTCAACTCAACACATTCTGGGATTCTCTGATCAGGTCATGATTCTTGTGCTCGCTTTCTTCTTCAGCCTCAGAAAACACTTTTCATGTACCCAGCTCATACTTTCCTACGAAACCTGTGCTCATCTTGTCCTCCTTAGCTTCCCCTCCCTGGAGGAAAAAAACCCAGTGAAGAAACCAAACCAAAAAACCCAAACCACTGGCACAGTTACCCTTCTTTGTGCTGCCTGCCATGAGGTGGTGCCAGGTGATGAGACATTACCACCCCTGGAGCACACCTGCAATCCTGCCCCACCGCAGTGCAGTCTTCCACAGGAGCATTCCCACATCTCACCCTGCAACTGAGGACTCTCTGCCAAAAGCCCATCCATTCCTGCTGGGCAGTTTCTCAGTTGTATGCGTGGACTCTTCATGCAAAAGTCACCCAATTACTTTAAAACGAGGGAAATGAAGTGCAAGATTGAGAAATGTCATAAATATGAGGTGGTGGGCAGGAGAGGAGCCAGTTTCCAAATCCAAATCATTAAAACACCCTCTTTCACTGCCATAGTTATAGCCTGTAATGGTAGCACCTGGAAACTTTTAACTCAGACCAGCAGTGTAAAGATATTTTCAAGTAATCCACGCTCCAGAAGAAGCCTGCCAGGGCATGCACACGGCTTAAAGCATGAAAAACTACATGCACAAGCAATAAATTCATTTATTGCTTTTTAACTCCCAGAGGGGAGTTAGGGCTCTAAAAAGCCTTCTGAAGTAGTAAAGCAAGTGCTTTAACTTCTGGTTATTTAACGTGGCAGCAGTGGAAAAGAGCTGTTTATGTTTCTGGAAAGTTTGCTAGGGGAAATGAAGATGGCAGAGAACCAGGTGTACAGATCCCAGTGTCACAGCAGGTTCCCCTCCAAGGAAGGGGTAGGTGCCAAATATCATGTGTTGATCACTGCTTGGGATTTTCTGTATTTATGTTTTATTATACCTGCAAGACACTTGTGGCAATGAAAAACTTCCTGCAGCTTTCCTTAATATCTCTACCTGGCATCTGGGGGCTAAGATTAATCGATTTCAAAAAGTTACAGAATATCCAAGTGTACAAAACATTTTAAAAAATGTGTCATTTATGCCAGTGAGTTACAAAGCAGATTGTGATGGGTATCTGGCTAAGCTTTCAAGGGCTATGGTATTTCAGAGGGACATCCTGCCCTACTCAATTTCTATCCATACAAAGTTTTCACAGGCTTTCAGATGACAAGCTCTTAATTGCAGGAGCTTTAGTTTTCACATCTAAATTTCAGTTTACCGAGACACCCTTTGCAGCATCAGCTTTTAATCTGCAAAGGGGTCATCAGCTCCATTAAGTCACCTGTAAATTAGATGGTATCAGCTGCCAGGACACCCCTATTTACTCTGTTGCCCAAACAAAACACGTGGGGACTGTTTAGCACAGCCCTCCCACGGCTGCTCCCAAATCCCCCTGCCTGGCTGCTTCCCAGTGTGGGCCAGGTTGCAAGAAACATCCTTCAGAAAGCAACAACTGCAGCAGGAGAAGGCTCCCACCTTCCTCAAGCTCTGTGTTTGCAGCGAGGGAGCTGAGACACATCCAGACCTGTCTCACCAAAAGCTGAGCGTGGGCAACCTGCCCAAGAGCTCCTCTGTGGGCTGGCTGCTGCAGCCTGCACTGGCACGGCTCTGCTGTCACATCCTGCTGTCACCTCCTCATCCACTGCTCCAAAGCTCAACCAGATCCTGCTCTGCACCCTAAAGCAAAGGTAGAACCACTGAATTACAGAATGGCCTGGGCTGGAAGGGACCTTAAGCTGACCCAGTCCCACCCAGCTATGGGCATGAACGCCTTCCACTACCCCAGCTTTGCTCCAAGCTCCATCCAACCTGGCCTTGGACACTTCCAGGGACTGGGCAGCCACGGCTTCTGTGGGCAACCTGTGCCAGGGCCTCACCACCCTCACAGGGAAGATGCTTTTCCTAACATCCAATCCAACTCTGCCCTCTGTCAGTGTGAAGCCATTTCCCTTTTTTCCTGCCCCACATTTATTCTTACTATGTATCCCCAGACCCTGACCCCAACTCCCTACTTCTTCCTTCTCCTTCAAAAATCTACTGAAAAAACTAAATTGTGATTACTGTTGTCCCTCTTGCAGCTACTCTGCTGTTTCACTGAATGCACGTCACCAAGCACAAGTTCTGAGCACCTTTGGTTCAGCTCACCAGGCAATGCTTTGCCAAGTGCAGTTTCTACCCTTGCTCCTGCCAGCAGCAGTCCCTCCTTTTTACAAACTTGGGGAGAGCGTGGCACCAGCTACACAGCAGGAAGCAGAGCAGCTTCACAGTGGAGTTATACAAAGGCCAGGAATCTTCCATATTCATTGGATTTCTAACGAAGTGATAAGAATCCACCACCTCCGACAGGCACACAAAGAAGCTGCATACTTCAAAGTTTAACATTAATCAAGAATTACTAACCACCAGGATTTTCTGAGAATAATTACACTGGCTTCACCGAGATAAAATCCTTGCCACGATCCATGTTTTTTTCCAGGTTTTTGTAAGATCAACGTTAGTTCCAGGCAAACTATTTCAACAAAATACAGATAAGCCCTCCGTTCCAGGACCTCTGAACATCTTCCTCCCCAGATACAACCCAGGCACCCCCCAAAGCCCGGCCTTACCTCCTTCTGCTGCCTCTCCAGCTCTTTCATCCGGATCTCCCGCGCCTCCGCCCGCGCCGCTCGCTTCGCCGCGAGCCTCGCTTCAGCCTGGGAACGGGAACACAGGGATGGGATGAGATGAAAGCTGGGCAACCCAAAGGGGAACACGCTGCAGAAGCAGGGCAGGGAACGGGGAGGCACGGCAAGGCTGTAAACACACCTGTAGGAGTTAATTCCCTATTGCAGGTAATGGCCCTGCCTTCCCTAACTGGTTATCTTAGCAGTCAGGTAGAACACCCCCGTGCAGGCACTACCCTCCCTGAGCACTTGTGTTTAAAAGAGCTCTTTAATTATTATTTGTGTGGCTGGAGAGGAAGCAGGGAGGTTTATTTTAAAAAGGCACGTTTTGCTCTTTTTGTTTTGGGTTGTTGGTTTGGGGTTTTTTTTTTCCCCTCCCCTGCAGCGTGGATTGTTTTTTATTGGCGAATTAATTTGACCAACACCAAACACATTATGTGCCATTTTTCCTAACCACTGACACTGTGCACACATACCTGGGCACAGGATTTGGGTAAACACTGGAGTTCAGTATGCACAGCTAAGGCTGAAATGATGGAGAGAAAATGCACTAGCTCAATTATAAATCTCCAAAATTCCATATTCCACTCCAAACCTTGCTGGAGTGGAAGTCAGCCAAGAACAGACCTCTGGAGAAATCTACAGTGCTTCCTCACTTCAGCCCAGTTGGAAGTGATGGAATAAGCTACAGAATAACATTTTTAATATTCTGCTTCAAATCCCAGGCAAAGCCAGTAGGTCTTACAGAGGAAAAAGCAAAATTAGCTCGGGCTTGGTACAGTACAACCGTGAGCAGCTCATCTGGTGGAATGGTACCACTCACAGCCAGTCACCCTGGTGTTACACCCAACTCCTCTGCTTCTGAAACCTTTAACTGTAAGTACAGCATCCAAATCGACAGGAAAAACTGCCATCATATCAAGTGCAAGAACACAGAGAAATCAAAAGGCTGGTGTTTTCAGCAGTGCTTCTAAACAGAAGGAAAACCAGCAAAAAAAAAGGAAAGGTGTAATTTCTTTTCCCTTCTGTAAGTGCATTCACCGCTCAAGCCCAGGCAAAAGGGTCACAGACTTCAAAAACACAAACTAAATATGGGGAAGTAAATAAATAAATAAAAAGGTAAGTGGCTCTGCCATGGACAGAAACTCATAGTAGGAGCAGACCCTTCACACCTGCACACAAAACCTAATCCCCTCTCATAACCTGTTACTTACAGAGCCAGGTGACTGCAGGCTCCAGGTGCAGGCATGAACACCCAAAGGTGCTTTCAACAACCTGAAGCAGTCCAAGAAAAGAAATCCCCAGCCCTGCTGCTGCTGGGCAAAGCTTGGGTGGAATGGAATATCTGCTGGGCAGTGCCATGATCCACCTGCAGTGTTTGAAATTGCTCATGACACCCACTATCCAAACATGCCCTGAAATGTGTGCTAAAGGCATGAAATCACAACTCTGGAAACAATCCTGATATTGACTTGATGCGATCCCTTCTGTTTATTTAAAAATAAACACTGGCAAATCCCACCTAACAGAGGTGAGGAATAACACCAGCACAAACTGTTTTTTCCCCCTCTGTAAAACAAAGGGCCCTAAACTCTCCATAAGTAAAACACACCAAACAGTACAGGGTGTGTATCCCCAACTTTCCTCCTGACAAAACAAGGCAGAAACAAGATTATTTGGATGTTAACATGATTGTAGCTGTCATCCTCATGAATTTCAATAACCAGCTGAGCCTTCATATCAGAACTAGGCGCCTATATGTAAAATTCAGATGTAATTCAAATTACACGTTTTCGTTGTATGATAAGGGCCAAAGGATTTACACACTTGTTGGCTATGTTGCAGAATTAAATATTCTTCCAGAAGCAAGCACAATTTAATATGAAAAGAAGCAACTTGAAAAATAGGAAAAAATTAAAAATTTAGCCATTTTTTCTCAGGCCTTCCTAAGAATGAGGTTCACCAGTTTCTAAATTATAGACACCAACTTCAGGAAGTTAAATGAATTTTACTTTGTGCAAAACCACAAGTTTTGTGCGTCATTTCTTAGGATATAATTCTGGTTTTAGTGCCAATCTGTGGAGCATCTCCCCTTCATTCTATTTCATCTTCGCAGCTCTCCAGCTGCCCACTTAAAGCCAATCTGCAAACCTTGCAAGAATAAAAACACATTTTCACTCAGCAGCTTTGACTAACAATGGCTTACATCTTAGAACAAGCAGATTGTTTATTTATGAACTTTTTCTTTCCATGACCAAGTCAGCCTTAAGTATCTTTGAATACAAACGACAGAAACAGTATCCTGGGTTCTTGAACTTTAAGCTAAAAACCTGTGGTTAGTATATACTGGTACCTTTGAAAGAAGTCATCAAGTGTTATTCCGTCCTGAACACTCACATTTTAAAGCAACTCCTTTTCATCACAGCAAAACAAATAATTACAGAATTGTTTGGGCTGGAAGGGACCTCCTGAGGTCCCCAGTTCACCCTCCTGTTCAAAGCAGGGTCGACATCACATTCAGATCACATTGTTTTGGTCCAGATAACTTTGGAAAGCCTCTGAGCTGTGTGGCTCCACAGCCTCTCCAGGCTTCTGTTTCACTGCCTGAATGTCCCCATGGAATAAAGGAATAAGTCCCCACCAAATCATGCCAGAACCTGCTCTTGGCTCCTTAGTGACCCCAACTTCTCTGTCAGAAGGCTGCTGTGCCTTAAGGGATGCATCACACACTAAGGAATACTTTCAAGCATGTTCTCAAGGACGTCTGGGTGCCATTTAGATGATTACACAGTTATTTTCACCATGGTTCCTGACCAAACACCAACTCATTTGTGCCGGACAAAGAGGGGTTTGTAAGAAACAGGGCCATCCTTCCCTAAAGGGTTTTCAAGCCCACAGCAAAATGAGAGGATGGGGGACAGGAAATATGCAAGGAGAAAAAAAAGGTTTCAGTATGTGAGGCTACCCACAAGTCTTTGGAGGGTGCTTTCCAGCTCAACAGAAATATATCATGCTATAGTCAGGCCAGCCATCAAATGGTCAACCTGTGGCCTTCATAATCCCATTTCTAGCATGCCTTCGTGGATGGAATGACTTAACTCAGAATGAATTTTTTTTATACTCTGTAGGTGGCATTGGCGACGAACATGGTGTTGCCCGTGAGCTCAGAGGAAGTAAATCTATCAGGGCAGGGATGAGTCCACACCTCACTGGGTATGGATGCTACCAAAGTCAAACCAAAGTCTGGTAGCAACCACAACACCCAACAAATCCTGCAGCAAATGTGGGAGCCAAGCAGGGGGTGTTGCACACAGGTTTTCCTGTGCCAAAGCCCAGCTCAGGAACACTGGGTGCCCCTCAGCACAGGGCAAGGACACCCAGAACAGCCTTGCTGCCACCCCCACCTGCCCAAGCTGTGAACCTTTAGGACATGTAAGAATAAAAACACAGGCCAGACTCTCAGACAAACACAGAGGAGCGTCAGATTTATTGTGAGCCCCTTCCTCAGAAGCACGGGTGTGACTGAACTCATGGGAGTTTGTCAAACCACACTCTCTGAGACTCCTGGACTCTGCTCTGTGCTATAAATACCTTGATTTCTTGCACAGCCTGCAAGCAGCAACACTAACGTTACATTTCTCTCTCTGTGCTGACTAAATCAAAACAGGCTTTGCCTGGCTGACTTTGGTCTTTGTCCAGCCCTAGCACTTGGCAGGGCTCAGAGTCGAGTCACCTCTAAGGGCAGTAGCAGAGACAGACACTGAAGCCTGCAAGAGACACTGCAGAACATTAGAAAACCACCCAAAAAAATTCACGCACTTCTGAAATTCAGCTTAATAACAGCTGTTCTTTGGGCTGCCTAAGGCAAAAATAACTATTCAAGGGATTAAAGATTAAAAAAAAAATTAGAAATCACTAAGACTGAAGGAAGTGATCTTAATCATCTAAAATTCACTAGTGACTCAGCAAGCAATATAGGCCTCAATCAAAAGTGACAGATCACTGTCAAAAACAGAAGACTAAAATTATGAAGCCTAATTGTACTCATTACAAAGCTTTTGCAACTTCCCTTTTATGAAATATTGCTCATCTGACAAGATGAACTGGCAGCTTCAGCCATACTGAGCATGTCATACCAAAAAATCCCAAACCTCATAAGAGGCTCCTGTAAAGCCCCATGGGCAAAACGAGCAGAGATGGCAAGCAGACTGCTGAGATGAACATGGAACTGGGCACCAGCTGAAAAATCATCGCCTTAATTTATGGGACTTGTTCAAATACTACAAATATACAAACTAAATTCTTGTCTTTTTACTGCAGAATGATTTACAGTCACCAAGCTCTGAAACAAATGCACTGTACAACTGCAAAATGCTCGTTGCCTTTGCTGGCCTACTTGCTCAGCACTTGACACTCCTGCTTAAGGGTCACTCAGCCTGAAATAAAAACCCAGCCCTGTGCAGCAGCAAATCTTTACCTTGGCTTAAGGAGTTCAGTACATTTAGATCTGAAGAGGGAAAAACTAAGCAGGTTGTAACTGGAGCACAACTACCTCTGAGAAAAAACCCAAGCCAGGTATTGGGTATCAGCTAGAAAGGCTGAGAAGCATCTTCTGCCACCTTCAGCAGTGGGGAGAAGGGGGAGCATGGGACGAGCAGCTGCTGTGGAGTGAGCCCTGCACAGCCCCTTTTGAAGCACCACCGGTGGGGATGAGGCCTGGTGTGCCCGTGGCCGGGGGATAAAGCACAATGGTGACGGAAGCCGCGGCTTCCTGGCCCCGCGCGCCGCGCCGGGGAAGCTGCGCTGTCATTAGCGCGGCGATGAGAGAATTATTTAGGTGAGTTGCTAAGGTAGAGGCCAGAGACACACACACACACATCCTGAAGGTGTGCATTCTCAGAGCCTTGCCCTCCTGAAATGGCCAGGGCTTCATTGTTCGCCTGGAAGCCCCAAGACACAGCCAACAAAGACAGGAAGTTGTGCTGCTTTTCTGAGCAGTGAAAAATGACTGTGTTGACTTGCCACATAGTTACATGTGTAAGAGTTTTCCAGCTATACAAAGCACCCCTCAATTCCAGCGCACTCAAAATTACCTGCTTCTAAGACTAGTAATCAAAGTCAGTGTCGTTATTTTTTGTGGAGGATTGAGATGTTGGCTTGCCAGCACCAAACCATACCCGGAAAAGCTCTCTGATCCCACTGCCAGAGAAACCTTAAAACACAAGTCTGCCTGACTAAATTACACCTGCTCCCTGTAAGCAACCACTGCTGCAATAACTATTCTCAGGCTGATTTAAACCTCTTGCCAACATGCTTAAGGCACAGGCCAGCCAGTCATTTTTGGGGCCAACATAATTTTTCATGACGGATGCTGTCCCACTCCAGTATTCTGTATCCTCTTCCTCAAATATTGTAGGATTGTTCCTTCTGTTTAGCCAAGTCACACTTCATCAGTCAAAAATCTGATAAGGTTTCTTGCACTCCTACATAATTTAAAGTCTGTTTGGACATGCAACACCCGATTTGCAATATTCCTGCAAAGCAGCTGACCAACACAGCTACCGGCTAAAACCAGTGCTAACCCATGGCAATGTTTTTCCTCGTCTCCATTTGAGCAACAAGTGACCTAACCCGGGAGTTCCAGGAGCTCACCTGTGAGCAGTGACTACTTAGCATCGAAACAAGAGCGACTACAATCACTTCTATGTTTAAGAGGTCAAACCAGCACGTTTATCTGACATTTTTTTGCATATGAGTTATAAATAAAAACAACACTTTGCACTGCTTACTCACACGGTAATGAACCCGTGAATCACATAGGGCTCGGTCAGTCCACATCCTGCTTTACCCCTCACCTTTCTCTTCAATGCAAATTACTATTCAGAGGGAGCAGGCCGATGAACCTTAGCCTACATGTAAACACAGGTATTCCGTTCTAATGTCCCCAGCGCCGCTGGCCCTTCAGCCCATCCTGGGCTGGCCTGACAGCTCCTCTCTCTCCCCCTGGCAGTGACAGCGCTGAGCCCGAGTGACAGCTCCTGCCGAGGGATGCCCGACCCGCCCGCGGCCATCTGCTGGTCCCACGGGGCTGCCGTGACACTTTACTCAGCAATCATTTAACAGGGTCCGCTGGCTCCCGGAGCAGCCAGCGGCTCACCTTTTGGTCAGTGATTGTGCAAAGCGAGCCCGGCACAAGCTCCCGGGCTGGGCTCACTCGGCCACCACGTGGAGTCCCGGCCGCGCTGCCCGAGCCCCCCGCAGCCCCTCGGAACCCCCCGGCCTTACCTGCTGCTGGGCAGCCGGGCTGAGGCAGTCGGCAGCCGCGTCCATGGCTCCCGCTGCCGCCGTCTGAGGCGGCGGGGCCCGCCCGGACGCGCCCGGCAGGGCCCGGGGGCGGAGCGGGGAGCGGGCGGGGAGCGGGAGCGGCGCTCGGGGCAGCTCGGAGGGAGCGCTGCCTGACAGCACACACCTGCACCGCTCCGAAACCCGCACGGCATCCTCCACGGAAAGGGCATCCTCGCCTCCTTTTTGTCCCCGAGGAAGATAAACAGCCCCAGAACATCCCAACATCTCGGCGCACACCCGCCCTCCCTCCGGGCTGCACATCCACCAGATAACACCCAGGGCAGATGCTTATAAATATATATTCCTATTCACGCCAAGTGGCCTTTGCGTGGCAGAAACAAACCGCCCCGATGGTGTTAATCGCTGCAATTATATCGGTGCTACGGATTGCATTGTGTGGAGCCGAGCTTTAAATGAGCCGTCCACGCTGGATGAGCTGGTGTTGGTTTTATTCTTTCAGAAATGGCATTTTACACTATGGAATAATTTTTTAAAAAAAAAAAAAGGCAAAAAAATCCCAAAACATATAATTGAAGTCTGACAGTATTGCAGAAGAGCAATTGGGAATAGTGGCTGGCCAAAAAATAAGGACACCCTGTGTTTCAAAAGGTCTCTGGTGATGAGGTGGATGAGCGGAAGGCGGAGAAGGATTAGAGGGCACAAGTGGGTTTAAGTGGCACTGAACCGGACCATACCCCAAGAACAATGGAAGGCACGGTCAGAGCAGATCTCCTGGCTCCACGGAAATCAGTGCCAACTGTTGATTCCACCAGATTTCACCCAAAGCATCTCTCGACTCCCCTTGACCCCAAGCTTGCACACCCATCCCCTCACGAAGGCCAGGGAGGAGCCGCGGGGGCCGGGAGAGTTGCGAAGCTTCAAGAGCTCCTTTCACCCACTGCCATTCTGCAGCAGCAGAGCAGAGCACTCGCAGAGTCATCTCTTCCTGGCACGGGATTTTCCACGGCAAGCCAGACAGGTTGCTCCTTAGCAACCCAGCCTGCGCCCTCCTTCCCGGCCAGCGAGCCCGGCCAGCCTCCACCCAGCGCCTGAGCTCAGTTTTTCCATGAGCTGCCTGCCCAGGACAAGGAATCTGGTTGCTCGGGCTGCCAGGGCACACGCTGCCATGCTGCTGACAGGATTTTAGCCGATTTGGAAGCGCTGGCGCTGTTTTACATTTGGGGGCAATACTTCAGCTGGCAGTCCCTGGCCCCAAGCCATGTCCCACTGTCCCTGGGAAGGCCAGTCATGCTTCCTTTAAATAAGAGGGATTAGAGATGTCTAACTTGCACCCTGCCCCTGGAAGAAACCCTAAGTCAGGTGAAGCTTTATAATTGTAAAACAGACTGGTTTTATGTAAATCAAATAATCCCAGAATGGTTTGGGTTGGAAGGGACCTTAAAGCCCATCCAGTTGCACTCCCTGCCTTGGGCAGGGACACCTTCCACTAGCCCAGGTTACTCCAAGCCCCCTCCAGCCTGGCCTTGGACACTTCCAGGACCCAGGGGTAGCCACAGCTTCTCGGAGCACCCTGTGCCAGGGCCTCCCTATCCTCAGAGAGAAGAATTCCTTCCCAATATCCCATCTAACTCTGCCCTCTGGCAGTGGGAAGACATTCCCCTGTGTCCTGTCACTCCTATACACCTTGTCAAAAGTCTCTGTCATTCCTATAACAATTTCTTTAAGTACTGAAAGGCTGCAGTAAGATCTCTAAAGTCACATTTTTCATGAAACTCCAAAGCCACCAGTTGGGCCTACAAGTTATTTTTAACTTCTTCACCAGGTAAATGACCCAACTTTGCTTTAACAAAGTAAATCTCAACTGTCTCAAATCCACTCCAGCATGTGCATAAAGAAATTAATAAATACTGTATGTTCCTGTGAAGCATCTATAATTTAAATCTTCATTTAACAGAACACTTCATCATCCAGCAGGTCTGTCTTCTTGAACAGCCCCAAGCCCAAGAGGAGTTATGCCCTAATTCCCAGGGGCTGCTCAGCATTCATTTTTGGTGCAGGTAACAGCAAAATTTGGGGCTTCCAGCAATGCTTGGTGCTCAGCTGAGAAGAAGGCACTTCTGGACTATGGCAGTTCACCCCAAGGCAGCCAGGACCAGGCACTGGAGGTAATTCTTCAGGAAAAATACATATTGCCTTATATGTAGAAGTTTTAACAGAGAAGGGGAGTGACGTTAACTGTGTAAATCTGAAGCATCAGAATAACTCAGCGTGACAAATATCTTCATCTTAGCTTGAAACAGATAATTTGTTCTGGTTCTTGGTTAACAAGAATTAACCTCCCATTCCATTCACTGGCAAATCTCTACAGGTTTTGCACTGTCACTTGGAAAATACACTGAAAATCTAAGTATTTCCTACACCAGGCATAAATTACCCCCTCACATACACACACACCTTTTCCTATTTACTTTCCAAGCCAAGATGTTTGCTTTTATTTGGTTTACTTGAGGAAGCACTTCATGCCTACCCTGGGATAAATTCAAACAAACAACTGTACTAGATACCTGCTGGGTTGGAACTGAAGGACCAAGAGGTCTTTTTAATGCTAGCAAACTTCCATTTTTCAGCAATACAGAGCTGACAGCACTCTGAACACACACTTCAGCATTTTATAATTGATTTTATGTAAAAGGAGGCTTGGAATTCTGATCAGGTCCTGACAAATCCCCTCAAAACTGCAGTGCCTATCTCGTCATAGCTCTCTCGTACTCAGAAAAAGAGTAATTCTACAATTGGTATTTATTTATTTATTCAGCACCCAGTTCTTGTGTCCATGCATTTCCCATCTGAAATAGGATGCTGTGGAAGACTTACATTAATTCCAGGATATACCTAAGCAGGAAGGATGTCCCCAGTGGAAATATGCATTGCATGTACTACAATGCTAAACTGAGCCTAAGAGAAACAGATAATGGGACATTTAGAAGAGGAGGAAAAAAGAGTCAGTTGACACTTCCAGAAACCTGGTAGGATAACTGTGAGCTGGGTATGTCTAAGCAGAAAACAAAAAGGAAGTTCACTGCACTTAGGAGAGCAGCTCTGATTCCAATGACACACACTCCTTATCTCCCCATGGGGAACACACCTCCCCTTTGCAAACATGCACATACAAAATGCATGCCTGCACTCAGAACAATGTAATCGTCCAAAAATGCTGGCCCAAATCCTAAAAATCAGCTTTCCAGAACAGCAGTTTACCTGTAACAACCAACAACCGAGGAGCTCCATCAAAGGCAAGAGGGAAAGATCACCCAGTCAGCCTCCAGGTATGTTAATATCACTGATAACTCAAATTCCAAGGAAGCCTTGCCCCCAGCACAGTCATACTCAATTGCTGTTTATTCTGTCTTTAAGGCATATTGTAGGTAGGTTAAGAGGCTTGCAAGTAGAAATTAAGTAGTCTAAACCTTTAGAGACAGGTTTAAAAACCGAAAAAACCTGCACCTCAGAGCACTCTGGCTCCAGCTTGGCCCACCTCAGTATTAATTCTTCATCAAGACAGCAGCTACTTCCCAACACTATCCATTACCAACATAATTATATATTATAGATTATATAATTTATATCTATAAAAATGAAAATCTGTTGTGCATTTCCTGCATTCTCTTCAAGTGGTATCACTTTTGGTGGATTTGCCAGTGTTGGATTATTGGTCAGGCTTGATCTTTCCCAACCTAAATGATTCTGTGATTCTTAGAATTTCGGTAATGTCCATCAGTGTCTTATTCAGTCCTGGCTTTCCAAACAGTGGGAACGGAGAATAAAGTCTTGTTTTGTAGGAAAAAAGCTAAAAAAAAAAAAAATAAGATACTATATATTAGAAGAAATATTTGGTTACTTCAGTTTTGGGTTTGGCTTTTTTTTTTTTTAAGGTACATAGTGTTGTTCTTCGAATGTTGAAGAAAGCCAATAAAAAACCTCTGGAGTGACAGCCACCCAAGGTCAGAGAGACAGGAAAAGTGATGTCTGTGCCTCGTCACTGCATCATCCCTGCCCTCTGGGCCATGCTGGCACGCCTGGAGCCCAGCTGGCCAAGGGAACAAAACCTCCTTGTAGCCCGTCACCAAGGCACTGAGGCAGCCAAGTGCTCCTTGGGAAAACAATGTCCGGTTTTCAGCACCAAAATGCCCTGCCAGGATCAACAGATGATCCTCTGCCCAGGCTGCCCAGAGGAGCAGGAGGAAGGAAACTGCTGGATCAGGCACAAGTCAGGCTGAGTCATGCTCCAGCAGGGAAGCTGGGAGCCTCTTGGGGAGCCTATGGCACATTTGTCTTTCAGCTTCAAAACAGTGTTGCCATCAACATCTGGATATTGAATATATTAAAGCCTGGCTACTTCAGCTTCAGAAATTGGAAATATGGGCGGATGAAAGCTTCAGAAATTGGAAATATGGATGGATGAAAAGTTTTGTGATCTTGCTGTTTTGAAAGCTACAGATTTGAGAGTGCTTCCCGTAATAAAAAATCCTGACCTAGTCTTAAGCTTTTCCATTCCTTTGCTTAATAATGGAAAAAAAAAGAAAATATCAAACCAAAGAAAAAAAGGAGTTTTGGTTTGGATCATCTCACAGTGATTTCATCTATACATCTCTGAGTATAGATATCTGTGTAAAATCCCAAAAAAAATGATCCAGCAAGAGCCTTCTGCTTGTAGAAAAGTGCTTCTCTGCTGGTGTGTCCACAGCACGAGGCTTTGCCATCTCCCAGGCTCTACTTCCAACCTAATGAGATTAAAGAGTTGGAATTAACCATTTCCACCACGACTCTGAATTTTGTGAGTTGGAAACCCAACATTAATTCCAAAAAGTAGCCCACAAAAGGGCAGAGGTTCTGCATTTCATCCTACCCCCATCAGGGTGTGGGAAAGCACCACCAGCATTTGCAAGCTCTGAGAGTGCCGTAGTTAAATCACCAAGCTCTCCCACTCAACATACAAAAAAATAGACAAATCAAATTCACAGTAAAAATCAAGTCCAAAAAAAATCAGACCTACAGCTAAACATTATTAGGGTTTCAACTCAAGTGTCTGACTGTATTCACTAGAGAGAATGAACTAGGATGGCATCTTAAATGAACAGGGATCACATCCTCTGCAAACACCAAAGAATCTCCTTATCAAACATCTTGGCAAAAAATTGACTGTTCCCTTTGAGGAGTGTTCAATTTTCCCATACAAAGAGGATAATAAATTACACCTACAGTGGAAACCTGGCCAAAAGAACTGTTATGGTGTTCCCATGGCCACCCTGACTGCAGCCTGAACCTCTTATCTGGGGTCAGGCTCATCCACACCCTGCAATCCTACAGGACTGAAGTTTGGTGGGAGATTAAATGATGCATTTTTTCCATGGGAAGTTTTTCTTGCAAGGGCATTCCAAGAGTGATTTCCAAATTTGTTTTTTAGGGTTTCTCAGATAGCCAGAGCTTTGGTTTTCTGTTTTCCTTAATTGCCAAGCACCAGGAGCGGGAACAGGCAGACACTCTGCTCTGACATGCTGAGGGTGCTGCTGTGAGTTATCTGTGTTTAAAGGCTCAGCATTCTTGGTCCTCTTGCTTAACTTTTTGAGCCAAAGACTGGGAAGGGGAGGAGGGAATGAGACCCACGACTAATGAAGGAATTTATACTTGAGCACTGTCCACTTTGGAGAAACATTTGCTGATGTGCTTGCCAGGAAACCCATCTTGGACACAGGACTTAGGCACGTGAGCAGAGGCTGGAAAGTCCTGTTGACACAGACCTTTTCCCCCTCACAAAGGAGGAGAATGTTTATTCTGCAGTGAACAGCCTGTACAGCTTGACAGTGCAAGAGACAATTAGGGACTTGCATCCTACCTTGTAAATTATTGGAGTCCCAAGGAGCTGCTGCTAAAAATACAACAATAAACAATATTTAGCCTAAACAATAACTGAGCTCCACCAGGAACTTGCATGGATTACCAAAGCAAATCCTGCCACAAGGAATTGATCTTAAAACACCTCTTAAAACTGAAGTATCTTGTTATCATTTCCATCTTGGCAGTGGTTTAGAGGCATTTATTATCTCAGTAAATGTTTTTGTTGGTGGGGTTTTGTTTTGGTTTGGGGTTTTTTCATAAGCATTGTAGCTCCACTCTCCAGCACCACTCTATATATAGAGTGCACCACTTCCACTGCTATTTAGCAATCAATCACTCCTCCTGTTTCCACTCCAAAAAAGCAAAACAGGGATGAAAGAGCAATTCCAGGATAGGATGTTGGCTTGCAGCTCCTCAGTTAGTATCAACTGACCACATTTACGTCACTTCTTCAATTGGCATTTTCTCCCTAAATAGCTCTCTGGTCAGTAAGTGGTTGGTCCCACCAGGGAAGAATTTGGATACTCCTCTACAGCTGTTACCTCTGTGAACAAATCCATGTGCTTTCTACACCCTGGATAACACTGCACTCATGTAGATCCATGTTAACTCATGGAAATAGTTTTGGGGGAGTCCAGTTGACTTTGGAAACAGCTGGATCACTCATACAAACAAATTAATCACTCAGAAATGATACCTAGGAGAAAAATAAAACCCACGGGCAGCATTAGCAAATATGGGCTGGAATTTCACAAGGAAAGCATAAAAATCTTCCCAGTGTTGTCTCCTGGAATAGTTATTGGCATGAAGCTGCAGCTGCAGTGGTTTCTTCTACTTGTTTTACCAAACTTCTCCATAAAAAGAGAGAAGTTTCTCTTTTGCAGTGACCACTTGTAGTTCTCTCTCTATGGCACCAGTTGTTGCAGCAACTGTTGTCCTCATTTAAAACTTACATAAAACTGAACTTTAGAACACCCAAGTAGAATGGCTGTATTGCAGAGTGCCACTTAAATACCATATTTCTGTTTGTCTGCAGATCTGCCTCTGCAATTAAAGTCACTTAGAGTTCACAAATAAAGGAGTTGAGTTGTATTTCAGACTTCTGGTGTTTGACTTCTCTTTGGAAGCAAAGCTCCAACCAGTGTTCCCCACTGGGAACTCGTCCTCAGGCACCAGCACACAGCAGAAAGACTCTTAATGAGGGAGCACACATGCAAAATTAATTCAGCCACTGGTACACATTACTGAAGGGCAAACACATTTGTCTTGGCCATAAAGTAAAGCACAACAACCCTGTTTGGAACTTGCAATAAAAGTGCAATTTCTCATCTGGTTCATTTACAGCATAAACACAGGCTGGGGAGGGCTCTGGGGCTGGGGGGATGCCAACATCTTTTTGATGCACGGACATAGACAGAGGTTTTGTTCCTGGCTGGTAAAAATATTTGAGGTATAAATAAGAAGTGAAATTCAGGGACTGCTACAAGCAATGTAATCTGTAGGCATCACCCTCTGGTCCCCACTGAACTGCAAATTTCATCTGAATAAAAGCTGGCAAATCCTGAACATAGCTCTGCACTCAGAGCACATTAAAATGTAGATACAAACCCCAGCAACTGCTTAAAATAATGCTCACACTACCAGTCAAAAGAAATCACAAATTTCGAAGTAAAGGTTACTGTTGCTGTTCTAGGGATTACTCAGTCTGTGACACAAAGCTTTAAGAAAAGGCATAATAGAACACTAAGTTCTGCTCTTTTTTTTCCCCCCTCAAATCAAGTGCACCTGCTTCCTGGTTTAATCTCAGCCAAAATCCCACCTCTGCCTGCATCACAGGAAGAAAAAAATACATTTACAGGGAATTCATTATGTGTCAAACAACAGCACTGGGTCTCCACAGAAGCCCAGACTTTGCATGCAGGCACATTTAAGACCGATTTATTCTTTAAAGCCAAGTAAAATGAAGATCAAAAGTTTCAGGTAATCCATATAAAAATAATGAATACTCTCCAAAGCTGAGATTTAATACCCATAATTGCAGTTCCTGGACAGAAACAGTTCAACATGAATTAAGTGCTGGAAACTGCAGCGCTGAGACAAATCCCATCATTATTGTGAAATGGTGTAATATTAGAAATTAGATCATGTGAACTGCTCTTGTTTCAGTGTCACACTGATGTGGCCCCTTCCCATTTTGCAAGAGGTCAGGACAATTTGTCTTTTAAGCTTCAGTGGGAAATTCCTGGAAGAGCTTCATGCCAAAAACTGGTCAGTGAAGTTGCCCAGGTCTTTGCCATCAATGAAGAAATCCACAGGACTTCAGTTTCTTGTCCAGAGAACAGAGATCATGTGTCCAGAGCTCATCTGTCTCTCTGGAGGAAAATAAACATAAGCAGCATTTTTACATCTTTAGGCAAAACATATTAGATGTGGAGATTTTAGGCCAGCAGAACAATTGAGAAATTAAAAGGAGGGAAAAAAAAATCTTTCCCCCAGCTATGGTATTTGCATTTATTTGGGATACAGAAGAGCACATGGGATTTTTTTTTTAGGGGTTTAATTTTCAGGAGGAAAATTTTAATTAATTTTTAATTAAAGTAATTTAATTTTAATTTTAAACTCACTTAAGAAGGGTAACAGCCAGAGAAGAGTGGGAGTCAGAAGCTCTGACTTCAGGAGAAAAGGTATAAGAGGTTTCACTGCTGGCAGGACAGCAAGACTTGCCAAGTCTGCTTCAGATGTGGAACTGCCTCATCTCTGCCCTGACAGAAATGTAAACCCTGCTACATATTAACAGCACAACGGGATCAGTTACTGGAAAAAAACCCAAAAAACTAAATTAAATTGAAGAAGTGAGTTAAATGCTTCTAAAGATTGAGTCCCCTTGACATAAAAGAATGTTGTGATTTGTAGGGGTACAGAGAGAAGCAAGTGTTCAAGTCATTACCCCACCCAGTGCATCAGAGGAGAACCACTGATTAATTACTCCATCTAAACAGACCAAAAATGAACTCCAAGCTTGTTTGAACTGGCCTGAACCCCACAAGAGGGAGCAGCAATCAAGCAAATCAAGTAAACCAAGCAAAGCACACTTTTTTGTGTTCCTAAGGAGACACTACTTCCAGCACACAAACCTGGACCCCTGAATTTTCAATATAAATGTTTTATGATGTGGTTACTCAGTCATTGAGGATGTGGATGAAAAATATCATTAGAGGATAAGAGATCACAGCAGAAGGGACAGTCTTCTGTATTCCTACTGAGGACTTGGTAATTCAGCCTTAAATTATTACCATCACCAGATACATTTCAACCACTTATGTGAAGAAGCAAACCAACAAAGCTGGCAGGGGAGTTTCGTGTTTAGAATTCTGGATATTTTAATTTATTTTTATTTTAGCAATTTCTTAATTAGTAAATATTTATTAATAAAGTGTAAATAATGAATAGTTTGTTAATAAATATTTGGTAATTATTTATTAATTTATTGACTTAGATTTTTTAGAATGTTTAGAATTTGTATGAGGTCTCCAGACCCACCCCCAGGTTCACAAAAATAACCCACAAATCCTCTATTTTGTAAGTAATTCCTATTCTGCATCCTCACTCCCTGCTCCATCTCCAATACTTTTGAAGTACTCAAACCAAACCTACCAGGTTTTTTATTTAAATACCAACCAGCCTGTCAAAAGGTAACTGCTTCCACTTTTAGCACCACTTCAACAGCAGAAAAAACAAATGAAAAGGTTTGAAAAGGTTCATAATATTATTCCTGCAGGCTCCCACAACCTTGTGGCTAAGTGGAAGAACCAGCTGCAATGAGCTGTGCTGACAGATGGTTTTTAAGTAGGAGCACCTCAGAGCCCAAAGGAAGAGGATTCAGCTAAATTCTGTTTTTAGGGGCAGAACCTCCTGCATTGTTGTGTCTCCTGCCTCCCAGGCTCAGTATTTTGGCACTTACTAATAATTTATTGCCTTTTTTTAGTTAAGAATGGGAATTGTAAAGAGAGACCATTTAACTATAAATTACAATCGCTAGAGGAGATTGGTGAGAACTTTTTGACAGAGGAATAGATTGAGACAGAATTTCTTCTTTTTGTACCTGAGGGCAATGTAGGGCTAACAGAGCACAGCTGAGCTTGGTCACTGACACAGGAACCACAGCTGAAACCCATCATTAGTTCTTCTGGCAGCTCCTGGAGGGTGTGTTTGGTCCTCTCCTCATCCCTCTGGTATTTTTTGTTACTGCTCTCCTTTCCCAGGTTGCTCCCTCTGGGATTACCCACAGTCACCTCAACAGCTATTTCATTATAAGCACATCCTACTGACTGACAAAGGGAGGAAAGAAGGAATCTGAATTGAAGCCATGCCTTTGATCATTAAAAAAAAAAAAAAAAAAAAAGGATTTTACATCCATCTGTAAATTCCAACACGGTGCCAATATCACAGACACAAAAAAAACCCCAAACCACACGTGGCATTTTTACACGTTCTGGGTTCCTCTGGCAATAGACTTTGCACACATCAGTTATCCCAACACAGAATTTAATAAAAGCTCTGACTGCTCCCCTAATTTTTTAAAGCTGTTATGGATGTATAAATACTTGGAGCTACAGACATACAAAACAACAGGTTTTAGAGGCATGTCTGCCAGAGAACAGAAGATTTATTGTAAATTATTCCAGAATATTAATGTCAAACATTAATCATCACAACACACTTCACTACGAAAGCCAAAGTAGGGGTTTTAGATTATATTAAAAAACCAACCCACAATCCATAAGGAAGTTACACGAAGCATAACTTCCATTATCTTCTGAGCCCTGAAAACAATTTCATGGAGAGCAGCATTTCTGAAAAGAGTCACAGCAACTTCTTCCAAGCTTTAGTGATGCTCACAGCCATGTCACCTGGCAGCCAGACAGCACAAGAGTTTAAACCAACTAAAATTTGGAGAGAAAAACCTCAAAACCTTCCATGTCAGTGATGCTTTAATAGCAAATCTCCACAGCTCAACAGCACCAATTAAGCAGGGAAGCAACAGAGCTCCTTGAAACCTGAGATGCTGCCTGAAAGGAAAAAATAATGTCTCCTTGAGGTCACTGAGAGTTCCTGGTGACCTTTTGCAAATGCAGATAAATCCGTGGGTTTGTCCTCAGCGAACTCCACCTGCACTTCCCTGGGAGTTCCAGGAGGATCTGCTGCCAGGGCACTTTATACAGCTGAGAAATCCTCCTGTGGTACAAGCAGTGAGCTGAGAAAAATGTACTCTTGCCAAGCCAATTCCAAAAAAATCAATCAGTGCAGACTCAAGGGCATGAATGACAAGCTTATTCAGCTGCTCACAGCAAACACCAGGGAGGGATGCAGCACCACCTGACCACCTTAAATGACCCTTCAAGAGATGTAAGAATTGTTGCTGATCAAAATGTTACCTAAAAAATTGCATGAATAAATTAAGATGGAGTTGCTGACAGCATGCAGCTACAAACTGATATAAGGAAACACTTCTCCATCTTTTAAGTCCAGCATAAATCTTTTGTTAGGAGTGCTTTTTAAATACACCACACCAAATCAGCACATATTACTTAGGGACTAAAATCTGCTAGGGAACCTAAGTGTGTAAATATAGCACTCAGCTCGGATTTGCTCCATCCACAAGGAATTGAGAAAGCCTACTTTCACCTCCCAAAAGCATTTAACACTACTTTACATCTAGCCAATGCCAAGGAAGAGACTTGTGAGCTATTTATACACAGAGATAAAGGTGCCAAAAAAAAGTTATAAAAAACCCCTTGAGGTCATCAAGCCTCATTCTGTCTAGGAGATGCAATTTTCTGCTATCCAGCCACTTCTTCATACAGTTTCTAGCAGAGAATAAAGTAAAAAAGGGAACTCTTTCTCTGAAAAACACATTTAAGACAGAAGCTCGAGGTGCTGAGGATTGGGCCAGCACATGAAAACATCCAGATTACACCATGCATTAGCTACCTGCAGGTTTAAGGTTTCCACTCAATAAAACATGTGGAGCTGCAGATTTCACACAATTACTCTGTTAATGAAACTGTCACTTCAGTGGGCAGCAATATCACAAAATCAGTCACTGCTCCATACAGCAGGGGAAAGGCTGTGGAGTTCCACTGTTATTAACCTATAGGACTTCTGAAATCCTGGCAATGCCAAGGTGATCTGAAAACCACCTTCAACATTCAGGGGACACTCCCCAGCTAAGTTAATGGCTTGACAGGAGATGCAGTCAGCAAAGTCTGCTTCACTGTAGTACAGAGCCTGGAAAAGCCACTGGAGTGTGTAACTGCAGCTTATGCAAATCCATGGTGCAGGCCTGGGAAAAGCAAAGCTAAATCCCTTCAAACGGGAGAAGCTCTGCCACAAATCCAGCTGTATACTAGGAATAAGCATGACAAACAGCCCAGGTTTTTATAAAAATGCCTTTGTAACTGTTTTGCTGCAAAAACTGCTTGGAAATGCTCATGCTTAAAAGAGCACTTATCACATCACACTACACCTGCTAAGATGCTACAGCTCACATCACAGCACAAGGAAAAGTTGCACACAAGAACAGGTCACAGTGTAATCCATATCAAAGGCCCACTTAGCATCTAGAAATTAGGATGTGAGAGAATATTGCTAAGTGTTACTATTTTTCAAAAATGTCCACTGTATCATTTTTCATCTGAACAGCAGGATAAAAACTGATCCACAGAATTTTTAAGGGACAAGTAAGCACAGAGTATAATCCCAAGGAAACTTCAAGAACAAAGACACACCTAAAACAGCTCCTTAGCTATGAAAGAAAAACTTCATTTGCTTCTTTTTGAAGAATTTTGGCATTGTACAGTTCAGGAGGGACTAGTCACTTCAAATTAGGCACGTATCAGCATTTGCTTTATGGCAGACTGAAAGCTGAGTGCTGATACTGAAAACTGGGTAAGAGCAGCCAGGGCAGGGCCTCAGCCCAGCCTCCACTCCTCACTGGCCAGCTCTCCCACTCCAATCTGGGAATAAGGCTCCTCCAAACTCTGCCTTGAGGGGTGGAAGGGAAGGATGCCCCTGCTCTCCAACGTTTCCAGCAGGAGCAGAGGTGTGCAGAGGTTTCATTGAGGAACACCCACAGAACTCCATCATTAAGGAATGCCTTGGGGAAGCAAGCCTTGCTGCTGGCCACTGCAGCTTCTCTCCAGGGCCCTGGCAGCCAGCCCAGCAGCTCTCTCAGCCGCCGCCCTGCTTCCCAACAGCAGGCACCGAATCCCAGCCCGCGCCTCCTCCTGACGGGATTCACTCCCTCATCGCACACAGGAACCCACGGAGCTTATCTCGGGCAGCAGAACAAACCCTGCCCCGGCAGGATCCTGCCCAAGGCTGGCTTGGGAGGTGCCACTTCCCAGCTCAGAGGAGAGCCCACTGCCCAGTGCAAAGGATGCAGGGCACACACGCTGATGCTTTCCAAGTCCATCTCTCTGGTGGCCACTTTTGAACCACTTCTGATGGTCTGATCTCCTCTGACTGATTCTCCCACCAAAAACACAACCAGGATGGTTAATTTTAAGAGAGTGATACAAAACTGCCTTAATTTGTTTTCACCAGATATCATCTTTGGAGATAAATTATTCCCTTAAATGTAACAGAATGTTGTTGCAGCTGGGTTGCAATATTTACTCTTCACAAATAAGGATTTTTCATCTCTTATTTATAAAATATCCTTTTAAATGTGGATGTTTTGATGACATTCTGCTGAGATCACAACTTACCTGTCTAAATATTTGACTATATAAGGATTCTAGCTGTGATGGGCAATGCAAGTATAGCACTGATATCATTACAGAGTCAGCAGTACCTGATTTACCAGGCCAATACCATCAGCCACATAAAATAAACCATTTAGTTGATCAGGATTAAACATGGAGTTTGCTCTGTATTAGATGTTTCACATGGTTTAGCTTTTGTTCTCAAAATGGCACATAATTAGCAAAGTAGGTGACAGGTTTAGCGTGCTGCTCCTAGAATACATTCCCCACTTTCATGCAGATTCCTGTGGCTTAAATATACTCTGGAAAAGGAAAGCTTTATCACAGTCACCGTAAAGTCATCTACTCCCACATCCTTACAGCAAAACATTGTATAGCTTTCATTCCAGCCATCTCTTTTATGAGCAAATTTAAGCATTTTTCGTATTTCCCTCTTTGTGCAGTTTTTTATTAGTCCTGTAAATTCCAGGGAATGGTACTGCTGGGAGTATTGATCATTCTCCCTGGACCTGTTCAAGCTTTTAAATCTTGCTGTGATACTGCACCAGTTGCAATAACAACCATCCCTCACCACCACCAAGCCAAGATGAAGGGTTTGTTTTCCCCTGATGATGTCCAGGATTGAGCCTCTGCCAGGTTCTTCCACCAATTCCCCTGCAGCAGGAAAAACCCTAAATAGGCCGATCATCACCAATCCCTTAAAAAAAATCCCTCTGTCCAGAGGGTGCCCACAGAGGCAGCTGCACAACCTGAATATTCACTTTGGCATTTACAGAAGGAATTCACACGTTTCTCCCGTGCTGAACCCGGAGCTCCTGCGCTATTCCCATTCTGCAGGCACGGCTTGATCCGATCCCCTTAGGGAATTAATGCCCGGAGCCGGCCCGGCAGCTGCCACCCATCCCGTTTGTCCCTGGGAGCAGCGACAGCTCCGGCCTCAGGCACACGGATCCAAGCGACAGGGGACAGATGGCAGCGACACCGCTTCGTGCGGGGGCCACGCTGCTCCACAAATCTGCTGCTCCAGGGAATGAGCCTGGCCCGGACCGCCGAGGGATGCCAAGGGATACCCCGAGATTCCCTTTGTTCAGCCCCAAAACCACTGAAGCAACCACCCCACTGCTCCTTGTCCAGCCGCAGGAAAATCACAGGAAATCACTGATTTCCCTGCTCATCCCCCTTTGGAGTCTCCGTGCAGAAAGAAAAGAAAAAGAAAAAAAAGAAAAAAATAAAGTGGCCATTTTTCATCACGTTCCCGCTGTGAAGTCTCCCCATGACAACGCTGCTGATTTGCGCAACCGCTATTTCTGTCGCTAACAAAAGAAATAAAGGCTCGGGAACAAAGGGAAAATTGAGTAAGAAAGGGGGAAAAGCACCACCCTAGCGCTGGAAATACGATTCAAGTGTTAAAAAATGGAATCTGACTTATAAAGGGTACAAAACTGGCGACAACTGTGTTCTTTCACTAGTGTGAAAGACAGCTCTGGCACAAGGTGAAGAAATGAGACCTGGAAGTCCTGTTTGTTATAAAATTTAAGGCCTGATCTAGCTGCGAGACTAACAAGGAGAAAACAAATTTAAGTGCTGACCTGTAGTTCTAAAATTAGTTTCATTAAATGCATTTACTACGAGCAAATGCCTTTCTGATGACAGGAAAGCCAGGAAAGGACTCTGGAAAGCTGCATGCTCCTCACAGCACACATCACCCTCCAAAACGAGATTCCTGCCAGTCTGGTAGGTAGCAATGCTCTTTATAAATATAATTAGTAGTGGGTTTTTATGGGCTTTTTTATGCTGTCTTGACATGAACAGTACTTAAGACGCCACCTTTCAGCCCCTCAGTGTCAAAAAGCACCAGCACTGCTCTGAATCCCACAGAGCTGCCCATAGCTTTTACAAAAAGAACAAATGTTCAAGCGTTCACACAGAGCCATAGTTCTGCTAAATATAAGTGGAATATTATATTCCTGATCTTAAAGAAGCATCAGAATTGACAGTATGTGACCACGTTTTTTTTCTAGCACACAAGCTGTATAAAAATAGTCTTTTCCCCTCAAACCAAGACTTTTATGCCTCACAGTGACATTTTAAAACCCTTTGTGCTACAGGAGTGTTTCATTGTGAACTGAGCACAGTTCCTGTGCTTGTTTTATCTTTAAAATGTGTTCTCTAAAGCACTCAAAGGCCACTCCATTAGATTCACACTTCCACCAGGTATTCTCAGTCCCAGCTTCCCAAGCAATGGTCCATCTACACATCACTGGGCTTTCCAGGAAACCATTTCCAGGAGAAACTGGAATGCAAAAATTTATTAAGAAATTCTTTTTTTCATTACTTTAAAATGTACTTTAAAATTACTTTTTCTCTTCTTGTCACCACCATTACCAACTGCTGCTCAGACCGGAAATGATGAGAATCAACCTTTTAAATATGAACTTTTTTCCTCAGATATTCATAAACAGGTTTTCAGTTTCATGGATGCAAACCCACAGGAGTCATTTCCTTCAAGCATTCAGAGAATACAAGATCAACATCTGTGCAATGTTCACATCAGCCCTGAAGTGACAAAGCCACAGTGGAGGGAGGCCACTCCAAGGTCTCTAAAGTTGACCCTTAACTGCATCACCATGATGTTAAAAAAATTCAGACAACTGTAGGGATGGGGTTTTTAAGTCACTGAGAACTAGACAGTCAAGAAAATATTTTCAGAGATCTGAGCTTCAGGCTTTTGATTTCAAATTCACTGGTAGCTGATGGGTTTCAAAGTGTTCATGCTGCTCCAGAGGACTTAGAGATGAAGTGGTCTTAAGGAAAAAGTTACTAAGCTTTGTTAACACACAGGCATATAACATGTAGAATACTGCTTTTAAAAACAGGCAGTGCCTTGATTTTTCCAAATCTAAACTTAAACCAATATCAACAACAGCCTATATAAAAATCTGAAATGACCACCAGCTACACCATTGGTAAAGCAGGGTCTATAAATGTTTTGGTTTTACATTTTTTAAAATTTAACAATTCAGCTAATTCAACCAGATGGAAACCTTGGCACATGATATAGTGAATTTCTTACCCAGTTCTCCAGCAAAATCTGGTTAATCCAGTCACAATCCCTTTATTCTCACCCCTTCTTTAGCATTAGTTTTTAATTTTGCCAACTGACAGTTTGTTCGTACACCTGAGCAGAGTGTTTATTACAAACAGAAAAAGGACAAGTTCATGAAAACAACCAACTAAAGTCACCCCCACTGCCTATGCATCCACAGCCCTGGGAGCAATGGCAGTTCAATCCCACAGAGCAGAATCTACACAGGCTAAATTCTTCATGAACACTTGATTTCACCTGAAAGAATGTTTTTATTCCCAACTTCAGGGCTGGAAGCGATGAAGGCCACACGTGCTGTAAAAAGCTGCCTGGAGACACAGCAATGAATTCTTGCTTCCACCAGGAGAACAAGAGCATCCATCTAAACTTTACTTCCTTTGGACAGAAATGAGACTCAGCCACACCAGACACAAACAGCTCAGCTGAACACGAGGGGTTTGTGGCTAAAATCTAGGAATGAACATCCTGTATTCTGATGATTAAGATACTAAAGTCATCTTTAACCTTTAACTGAAGAAATTCCTCAGGAACAGGAAGCTACAGTATCCTGAATTTTAGCACCTTCTTAGCTATGCCAATCAGAGGAAGTCGTAAAATACTCTCCCTTTCTTGCTTCCACAGGATTTGTGGGGACTAGGGGGTATTAACTTTTCATTAAAAGGAAAAGCACTGAGAGTGCTCCCAAATCTGCCTGGGAGACTGAGATTACTGAGTGCAGAGATTACTGTTTGCAGTTTTGGGCACCACAGCATAAGGAGGATAGAAAGTTAATTAGAAAGTGTCCAAAGAAAGCACCAAGTAGCCTCCACCAGCAAACCAGCCCCAAACTAACAGCTGAGTTTCTTTTCTGCATCTCTTCCATCCTAACTGTTTTCACAGGCATCCAATTGCAATTCCTTATCAATACAGACCTGACAGCTGCAGGTGAGAGCTTACAGATCCCACCAGCGACAGCCTAAGGCACTAACTCCCTTTCACAGTGTCATTTTAAGATTATTAAAAGTGCTCAGGTGACTAATTCGTGCTTTCAGGCAGTCACAGATTAAGTCAGGAATTCTTTGTGTCAATGCTGCGATCTAAGGAGAAGCAAGTGGAACACAAAGAACGAAAAAGCAATGTAAATTACCTAATTTGGCACACTTTTGGTTGCAAAATGTCAGCTGCTGGAAATCGTTCAAGCCTTCAGACAAACACTTCCTCTGAAATACTACTTAGGAGCTGTCATCTCAGTGCCAGCACTGCCTTGCTCATTTCCAGAAATCTGCCTAAAACCTGGATGTTTGTGTTCAGAGAGAGAGAATTGTTACTAATTTAAGAGGTCCCCGCCCAGTGCCTCAAAGGGTCCAGTTCTTATAATTTCTAATGTGCTAGCAACAGGAGAGGTATTTTTCCATGTGCTCAGATATTTATACAGCCTTATTTTTGGTATGGTGAGCTGTTTGAGGATTTATGTGCAACCTATGGCAGAGGAAAGGGAAAATATGCTGCACCATATATTCTCAGTAAGCTTTGGATGCCATCCTTCATATATTTAGATTCAAGCAGAAGCAACTTCACCTGAGCAAGCTGAGGCTAAAAATTAAGTCTTATTACCAAATCCAAGTTTTTTCTTTTTCTGTTTTGATTCTGCTTCCTTATTTCTGTTGTAAAAGAAGTTCTTTGATTTCAGATGGAATTTGCCTTAATCCCATTCTCTATTTCCTTTGTCATATTTGTCTTGGCAAGAGGTTGAAGGACAGGACATTGAGTTTCTACACCAATATCTGAGTAAAACCAGAGATTCCAGAAAGAAAATTACTTTCCACAGCAGGAAAATCCCAAATCATCATGACTTTTGGAGGGGAAGGGAGGGAAAATAAAAAATTAAAACCAAATGACAACAAACCCCCCAGGGAGTTAACTACAAAATAAATTTCACAGATTATGAGCTCGTTTTCATATCCAGCTTTCATGTGCAACCTGATAGACTGAACAACTCATGGCATCCATAGTGCATCCATTGGGATCATGAGCTGCTCTCTGTGATGGACTGAGCTCTGTGCAGATGAAGTTCATTAAAATAAACACTGTGACAAAAAGGAAACCATTCACACGAGAGCACAGGGTTGCAGCTGTCGACCAACTCCAAATAACTCTCATAACTCCCTCATGTAACACAGCCCTTCCTTATTTGAGCCTCCCTGCCTGGGAATGACTCTGGGGAAGATTCTCTCACCCTTCTCATCCAATAGGAAAAAGGGTAAGGGGAGTAGATCAGCTTCAAGCTGAACTTACCCTGCAAAACTTCAAAAATCCAAACAGAGACTGGTGAAATTAGTGTTGACCAGTCCTAAATTATCCAATATAATTATTAATTTTGATGCACAAGGTGTATAAACAATACTATCTCCTCAAACTAGAAGTATCAACAAAATCCTTGCCAGACAGATGCCACTTTCCCTGTGAGGTCTTGTTTGTAAATCACAGCTCTGCTAGGGCCTATTAGTCCTCACCAACACAGACACTTAATCTTTATTTCCCTAACATGTAATTTCCCTTAATTATATTTGGAGAATATTTATGAGGTTATTAAAGTTAATTGTAAGACTCGGAGAGGTCTTTAGCTATAATTACCAGTACAAATCAAAGCTCTGAGTAATTTTTTGAGGGGATTTTTGTGTGTGTGTGTGTGTGTGTGTGTGTGTGTGTGTGTGTGTTTTTGTTTTTTTTTTTATAGAATCCATTTGATCATCTGTCATCCCAAACTGCACAGGATGATGGAACTGCTTCACTCAGTACGAGCAGCTGAAACTGATAAACATAAATATATCTGTGGACAAGCTTTAGCATCTGGCTATGACTCTGCAACAGCCCTTTCAAAATTCACTTGAAGATACAAAATGGGCTTTTGAGGAAGTGTTGGAAAAAACTGATGCTCTTCTCTTTCATATAAATCTTTTTACTTCTACACCTGTTTGGAATGCTGTACTTCATAAATTTTAAATCAAGGGATATATTTAGGCTCAGACCTCTACTGGTACTTTGCAGCAATTAGGAAATCTGGTTTTTAGGTAAGGAGTGACACCTGAATGACTGAAAGCATGAGGGGGAACTGTCACAAGGGGAAAAGCAGACACTGCCACCTTTGAGGAGGAGAAATAGGGGGGACTTGGAGCTGCCAAGTTGGGGGACCACTGGGAGGCCTCCAGCAGAGGCTGGTGCAATTGCAGTTGTCACGCACAGATTTCCTGTCCCTCAGACTTCACTCTCACAGCCCACATGGGAACGTTAATATTGCATCTGCAGTGTCTTCAGAGAGCCCTGCACAGAATCTGAACAGCAACAAGTGTGACAAGTCCCTCCCCCTTTAGGTGTGCCAGTTCTTCATCTCTCAGCTGTCATCTTTGATGTCTTTTTTGACAAAGCTTTGGCTTCAGACAGCAAATGATCGCAACATAATCTTGTAAAAGAAATGAGCTAAGCTTTCAGCCTTCCTGCATGGGAGAAAACCTCAGCTACAGCCAGAATGCAAAGCTCTCTATACGAGTTTTTTTCACTGTTTTAACACAAATTTTTACCAGAAGTAGGTGAACATGAGCATTCCCAGCTGTAATTTGTTGCCCCCTTTGCTTGCACACACTTCACACGACCAGCTTGGTGGCTCTGAGGGTGGGAGGAACGGATGAAGGGATAGCCCTGCTCCTGAACTTTACCAGAATACTTTTCCTGCTCTTCTTCTCCAAAAGTTCTTTGAGGTTGCTGCTAAGCAATCGTGGTCTAACACTTCTGCAGCTAGATTAAGAGAAGAGCCAGGATGCCAAAAATCTTGGATGTGATGAAGTGCCTCCAGTCCAAATGCAGGGATGAAAGGTGCAACACGTACAAAAGCAGCCAGGACTATTAAGAATCTCTTGGCTTGTCCTGTCTATTCTTCCACCTCATTCATAAGTCCTACTGATTCTCCTCTCCAGAATTAAATATTTGAAGTTACATTGTTTGAATTTGCCAAACTTTGGGGACACGCACACACAAAATCTCGAATTTGCACTAGAAAAAAGATTAGAGAAGGAGAACTGCCAAGCACAAAAGCTCATTTTCTCTAGGTTTTACTAATAAATCAGTACTGCTTTTGAATACATCCTTGTCTTCTAGAAGTATCCTAAGACAACATCCATTGCACCAGGGAGCTTATACTAACAGAAAGAAGGTCCGGAGCAATTTCTGCTGAACTCAGGCTGTGGTTTCTGAAGTGCAATTCCACCCAGTGTAATCACTTTATAATAGATTTCAGATGCTAGAGACCAGCACTAGATTAAAACCATCCTGACATGGAGATAGTGAAGAACTATCAACAGCAAGGTTAACCTTCCAGTCAATTCATCTCAGTAATCCTTCAATTCCAAAGGAATTGCCAAATATCTTGCCAAATCCAGGCAGGAAAAGACAAGTCTTCTTCAAGAAACAAAAATAAACCCCCAAAACTACAAAGTATTTCCTGCAATGGTTTCACTAATACCCAAGATGCTGAATCCAAAAAAAGCTGCCAACAACCTCTAATCTGTTTCAGAATGGAATTGAAAGTTAGCCAGCAAGCAGAAAAGCTCTGTGACACCTGAACCAGAGAGACTGAGACAGTTCACACTCTGACCTACTTCAGCCCGGATAACTGCTCGGTACATTTCCACTGCTGAGGCACAATCCAATCCAAAGGAAAAGGGGAAAAAAAAAAAAGGAAAGGACAGCAGTTTTCCTGCACTGTGCATTCCCAGAAGAGTTATTATTTCTCTTCTATTAAGGGGTTAACTTCGCCATTTGGGTGCAAACGTGAGTCAGCAGCAGGAAGGGGAAGAAGAGGGAACCTTAAAGTGACGCCATTCCAGAGCCAACACTGCTTCACCTTTCCAACAACAGGGAAAGTCACAGAAGCAACTGGTTGGGAATTAAGAAAGGGGAATAAAGATGCACCATAACTGGGTACTGCTCCCATTCTTTACTGGTGCCCTGGATGAACACACAGGATCATGTCCCTTCCCTTAATTATGGCACAACTTCCAAGCAGCTGATAAAATCAACACCAACATTGGTTTTCAAAGATATTCTCAGATATAAGAACACCCCTCTCCTTTTTCTCCTTCCCTTTTTTCCCCCACAATCAATTTTTCCTTTTTTCCTCTTTTGAAGAAGTGTTACAGTTGCACAACACAGCATTTGACAGCTTTTCCCAGAGTTCTCTGCCAGGATCACTCTGCTCTTGGGTTGAATCCATGTCCAAGTGAGGGAAGTTCATTCTCCATTTCCATTCCAGCCATAACCCTTTCCCCTGGAATTTCCAGCTATGGTAGAAAAAGCACCAGACAATAAAACAAAACTCTTGTTTTCTGCACTTCACTTAAGAGTAACCAACAAGAAGACTGAAACCTCTGGATTTGATGAGCTTGGAACATTCCATAATGGAGAGAGCTGATGTCAGCATGGGATGCATGAACGTGAGAAGGCAGAACATTATCTTCTAAAAGCAACAACATTAAATGGCATTCAAGCAAAACAAATGCTGAGTGCTTTGACATCTGACTACTGAAGCAATCAGTGGCATTACCATAATTTTCTCTCATGCCCCTTAACTAGTCCATTTCTAAAATAAGCACTGACAAACTTCTAGGAAGCTGTAAGTGTGGGGGGTATTTTTTGGTTGGGGTTTTCTCGTTGTTTTTTTCTTATTATTTTTTGTCTTGGGATTTCATTTTTATGCAGCATAATCTCACAGCATAAGCAACCAAGCAGGATGAGAAGATAAACCAACACAGTGAAAATTCCTTGCTGTGCTCAGATCCAGCCACCACTTTGGATATCTTTTATTTAAGAGAGACCTTTATGCTGAAAGTTTGATTTAATTTATTTTTTATGGGGAAAAAAATGTATCGTACTGAGCACTGTCAGCCATACAATCTTTCAAGGGACTCTATCTTCAATAAAACTTAGGAAAAAACAAGGACACTTTGAAGCCAAGATCTCTGTTGATTGAGTTGCTCGGTGTCACACAGGGCAGTGGCACAGCCAGGCCCCTGAGTGAACGCCTTTCAAGAACCACGGAACGGCAGCATCTCATTAATGAAACAACACTCAGGAGCAAGAATCATCCATAAATAATTACTCCTGCTTCTCAGAGATAAAAAAACCCAAAAAACCTAAGTTTGAATTCAGCAGAATTAAGACCAGCAGCTGATAAGCAAGAGCACAGAAGTTGGCCAAGAGCCAGCACTTTAGGGAATAAAACTATTTATTGCTGACTCCCACTCTGCCTAAGTATTTTCATGTACTATAAAAATAGGACTGGTTTTAAAACGATTGTGCAAGAAAAGCTATATCAAATAAATAACTAAGCATAGAAGATTATCAACTAGGGCCATTATGTTAGATAAAAAAAATCTCGTTTCTGTACTTCCCAAGGTGTTCCCTGCACAATCAGGTCACACTTCACAGAGAGCCTCCTGAATCACTACAGAATTGAAAATTAAATCCACTTATACAATTGCCCTGCTTTGGCAGCATTGGGATGAATATTTCATCTCACTGCATCCCAACCCTGCTTTCCTGTTGTACAACCGAGGCAAAATCCAAGTGAAGAGTGTGACCATAAATCAATAAATCACATAACTACTTTATTACCCCTTTTGAAAGCACATATAATATTTTGAAGGAAACAATTCAACGTATGATGTTAATTATCTACATTTCCCTTATTTGCCAAGGCACACTTTCCCTCTTTCCTCCAGTCTTCACCAGCAAGCAAATCCAGCCAGAGCAACCACTTAGTGCATCTCAGATGGAATTCTGTCAAGCTTAGCACATTAAAGAGAGTACTAGAAGTGTGTTGCTTCTATATATAAACTGCCTGTCTGGTGCACAGTATGTCTGAATTATACAGCCCGCCTGACGCCAAATCCAAGTTCTGCAGGATGAGGGGGGAAAAAAAGGTCCCCCTTTGGAGTTATTTTCAAAGCATCAAAGCACCCCATAATATTCTCAAGGAGCAGGAGTGCATAGAGTCTTTGAAAAAAAAGCCATCACACCTACCATTTACACTTCATTATTGAGTTTCTTGAAGTTAGCAAAAGAAAGTCATTGAAAGCAGTAGAAATAAAGATTGGAGCCCAGAAGTAGACAAAATCCCTCAAGGGATGCAAAGCTGCACCAGTGGTACCATCAGACCCCATGAGCTGCTCCTTTGCTCCCTACCAGCATCACACCTTTCCCCCAGGTGGCCTCTATTTTCTCTCCCTCTGCCTCCCCATCCTTTGTTTTTTAAATATTAAAAACACATCCAAGAAACCATCGTGCATTTACTCATTGAAGAGTGGGTGCTTCATCCCACACAGAAACAAAAGCACCTAAGGTTTTTGGCAGTAACATAACACAGGTATAACACAGGCATAGCACAGTCCCCCTTGATCAAATTTATAAAACTCTGCAGGCCTTCCCAAGGTGACACTCAGACTTTTGGCTGCTAGGCAGGATTTACTGCCATGGTCTCAGTTCTTGGAACTTCCTGAAGCTTAATCCTCAGTTTTGATCCCCAATCCCACAGCTCACTGACAGCAGGAGAAAAATCAGTGTCTTGGAACATTGGCATGGTAAGGCAGATGTCCAGAGCCTACTTCCAAAATTTAATATATAAATGTCTAAACAAGGGATAACTCTGTAGAAGCCACCCAGAAATGTGGACACTCAATACTCTTTGATCACCCTTTAAAAAAGTAAGTCCAAGACAACTTTTTAGTAGTGAAAAAAGTTTCATTTGCACTCAATGCCATTTGCCTTTCCCAGCCATGTATCTGAAAATAGATATTATCCTTTTTCCTCATTTAAGAGCATTTTGCCCTGGAAAGGATTGACCTAAAATTCAAGATATTTAAAAAACAAATTACTATTTAGAGTTAAGTACTTTAATAAGTGGGAGTTCAAAACAGAAACATTCAAGTATCAGAACAAAGGGTTCCATCCCCTTTCACACAGCACTTTCATTCAAAAAGTGTTAAATACATATAACTACATATATCTAATAGACAAAGCTTTTCCTCATGCCTTAGATATATTTCTAATTTCTCTCACAAAAAGGCAGGGAATAATAATAATAATAATAATAATAATAATAATAATAATAATAATAATAATAATAATAATAATAATAATAATA